>JAODAL010003141.1:0-179712 GCA_025379985.1 Phyllomedusa bahiana
CTTTTATTATTCCCTTAAAAAAATGTTTGTTTTTAATTTTTTGTTTTTCTAGATGCCAACGGGAAAACCCGAGGTGACTTCTAATATGTTTGTAATTTTTTCGTAGAGGGTACAATATTACTTACGTATTATACAACTAGCTGCCAGTTTCCTTTATAAAAAAGTAAGGGGGTATGTCCACGATGAATAGAAATTGGTGGGTGGTAAACAGGAAAAAAAAATGATTGAGATGAGGTTTTAAAGGTTGTCACACGGCTAAAAAAAATATGGTCAGATTCTGATGAAAGAACCCAGGGTATTTTATGTCTTTTCCATGGGTTGGGGTACGTTTTTTGCAATTACCTGTCCCCTTTCTTTTGAATACTTTCGCCTGAAAACCGGGCGGAAAAAATGTAATATTCTGAGTTTTTATGAAAATCCTCCGTAAAAATATCGTGTATGTAGATTTTCTGGGAGATTTCTATTCCCCCGGGTTACAGGCTTATTAACCCGGGAAATTGCGAGCCGGATTGGCTCGAAATTCCGGTTTTGAATAAGGTGCGGGGGCGGGGGCGCGGCCCGACGGCCAATATACTTAATTTTTTCCATGGCGGTTTTGGGCCCCGGAAAAGGGTGCAGTCACTTTTCCCCCGCCCGGCGGATTCGCCGGCGGGGAGGAGCGACGGAATCCACTGTTCTCTATGAGAACTGGGGATTACCGTAATTACTGCGACTTTTTGGCCCGTACTGCAGCACAAATCCGGGCCCGGTACGGGCCAATCCGCGGCCAAAAAAGCCGTGTGAACGGCCCCTTTAAAAGTCTATGGGCAGCCCCACGGCACAGAGTTTTAACCGGTCCGCATTTTGTGGGAAAAAAGCCCCCCCCCTTCGCATTGCTTGTTATTTTCCCATCCGAAAAGGGAAAAGGGAAAAGGAACACTTTCACTCTTTTTGGGCCGCGGCGGTCTAAAAAAAAGTCTGCCGAAAAAATCCGTGCAGGGGGAGGCTGCACGGATTTTCCATAGCGATCCGGGTAAAAGTTTTGACAGTGGTTTGCGGGAGGTTTTTTAAAACCGAAAAACCGTCTGGCAAACCTGCTAAAAAAAAACATACGGGGGGGAAAACCCCTGGGGGGGTTGCTTAAGTAGGACAGTTCACCGGCTGATTCCCGGGCTAATTGCGGGGACGGATTTCGCCCCGAATTTTCCCGGCTGCCTGCAGGGGGGGGGGGGGTTTTGGGGGGCCGGCAGCCGGGGCCGGTCCCATAGACATTCTTTATTCAAGCGCGTAACCGCTGTAAATAAGTGCCAGTCACTTTCTCCCCCCTCAGGGGATTCGCCAAGCGGGGAGAGGAGACGAAATCCATAGTTCTCTATGAGAATGTGGTTTTACCGTAATGACGGGGACGGTTTTCAGCCATATTGCGCGCAATAGGGCGGCAGACGGCTGAAACCGTGACAAATCAGTTGTGAACGAGCCTTTGGGCTATGCTCCACTGCACAAAAAAAGTCCTTTTTTAAATAAAACGATGTCCCATAGCTTCTGTAGAAAAAACGTCCTGTTACTCTGTTATCGTTTTTTTTGAAGCATGTTGAAAAAAAACGACTGAGCACGCAGAAAATTTACTATTGGGTGTATGGAAAGCGCGGATTTTTTTTTGGCGCGTTTTTTTGCGAAATTCAAGAAAAATCTATTGCTGGGCATCCCTGGAAAAAAATAATGTACCAAAAAAATGGCAAACAAAGCGGCGAATAAAGCAAAAAAAAAAAATGGAGGGGGTTTTTAGCGCTCTTGACAGGCAGTGGTAAAAAACTCAGTTTTATGAACGTTTTTAGGTTTTTGGTTTTTAAGGTCGTTTTTTGTTCCTGCGTTTAACAGGCTTAGTTTTAAACGATTTCCAACTTTTAAAATGGAAAAAACAGGAGAATAGAGAGGGCGGCACGCGTAAAATTTTCATGGACACGCCATCTTTTTTTGGGGTGCAACGCCCCCCCCAAAAAAACCCCACCCACTGGCCTAACGCATAATGGCTTTTTGGAAGAAAGCCCGGGGAGATGCCCTTATAGCCGGGAGTGCCCCCCAAACCAGGGAGTCCCCTTACAGGAGGGAGATCCCCTTTTAGCCAGGTGATGCCCCCCTCTGTAGCCAGGGAGATGCCCCCCTTTTTTGCCCGGTAGTTGCCCCCCTTTTTTGCCAGGTAGTTGCCCCCCTTTTAAGCCCCGGGAGTTGCCCCCTTTGTAGCAGGTATGCCCCCTTTGTAGTCAGGTAGTTTTCCCCTTTAGTGCCCGATAGTTGCCCCCTTTTTAGTCAGGATTGCCCCCCTTTTAAAGCCGGTAGTGACTCTTTTTAAAAACCGGGGTTCCCCCCTTTGAAGAAGGTAGTGCCCCTTTAGTAGCCAGGTAGGGAGTTGCCCCCTTTTTGAAGCAAAGGTTTTGGCCCCCTTTTGAAGCCGGTAGGTAGTTGCCCCTTTAAAGCCCGGTGTACCCCCTTTAGAACCAGGTAGGAGTTGCCCCCCTTTTGAAGCCCGGTAGTTGCCCCCCTTTGTATCCGGTAGGTATTGCCCCCTTTAGAAGCCAGGGAGGAGTTGCCCCCTTTAGAACCAGGGGTCCCCCTTTAGAACCCCCCGGTAGGTAGTTGCCCCCTTTTAGCGGGAGGGAGTTGCCCCTTTAGTACCAGTAGTGCCCCCCCTTTGTAGAGGGAGGTAGTTTCCCCCTTTTGTAGCCAGGTAGGGAGTTGCCCCCTTAGAACCAGGGAGTTTTCCCCCCTTTGTAGCCGAGGTAGTTGCCCTTTTAGAAGCCCGGGATTGCCCTTTGAAGCCAGGTAGGTAGTTGCCCCCCCTTTGAAGCCCGGGGTGCCCCCTTATTGTAGCCAGGTAGGGAGTTGCCCCTTTAGAAGCCCGGAAAGGGGGTTTCCCCCCCTTTTGAAGCCCGGTAGGCCCCCTTAGTAGCCAGGTAGGTAGTTTCCCCCCTTAGAACCAGGTAGTGCCCCCTTTAGGCCAGGTAGGGATTGCCCCCCTTTAGAACCAGGTGGCCCCTTTAGAAGCCAGAGGGAGTTGTCCCCCTTTAGTGCCAGGTAGGTAGTTCCCCCTTTAGAAGCCAGGTAGTGCCCCCTTTAGTACCCGGTAGTAGTTGCCCCCCTTTTTGTACCAGGTAGGGGTTGCCCCTTTAGAACCAGGTAGTGCCCCCTTTAGTAGCCAGGTAGGGAGTTTCCCCCCTTTGAAACCCGGGAGTGCCCCCCCTTTTGTAGCATGTAGGTATTGCCCCTTTTGAAGCCAGGTAGTGCCCCCTTTGAAGCCCCCGGGACGTTTGCCCCCCTTTTGTAGCCAGGGAGTGTTCCCCCTTTTTAAGCCAGGAAGGGCCCCAGAAGCCAGGGACGTAGTGCCCCCTTTATACCAGGTAGGTAGTTGCCCCCCTTTAGAAGCAGGGAGTGCCCGTTTTGTAGCCCGGTAGGTATTGCCCCCTTTAGAACCAGGTGTTCCCCTTTTTTAGCCCGGTAGGGAGTTTCCCCCTTTGTACAGGGGGTAGTTGCCCCCCTTTTGTAGAGGTAGTGCCCCCTTTTGTAGTCGGGAGGCCCCCTATAGCTAATAAAAAAAAAATAATAAATTCCCCCTTACCTCACCAAATCCCGCAACCCGTCCAGCTCCCCCGTCTCCCAGTGTCCCCGGGAGTGAGTGCGCCACCGTCACCCCCCTGCGACGTGCCTGTATGTACGGCGCGGTCCTTTTTTTTGCAATCTTAGATTTGGGCTAGAATTACCTTTTTGTAAATGATATGAAAAGTGTCCAGCACACTTTTTTTGTAAAGTATGGTAGTGTTAAACTGAAGAAAAATTGCAAAAATTTCAGCAAAAGCGTTTATGGGAAAAATGTGCGACTTTTCCCATAAAGCTGTGTCCCCAAACGATAAATTGCCCCTATGGGTTCTAAAATTTTTTTCCTAAGGCTCGTTCACACGGCTTTTTTCAGAACGTATTTACAACGGATTTCCGATGTAAATATTCTGAAATCGTTAAAAACAGTTGCAAATAAGTGCCACAAAGTGTGGACGATTTTAATGATTTCCCGGGGACTGTTTCACCTTACAATCATTGAGGTGGTAAAATCCGTGGGGAAAAATAATTGAATGTCAATTGTTTTTCCGTCCGGATTGCCGTGTCAATCCGCGGCGGCAATCCGGAACGGAGTTTTTGGGCGTGGAACGACGCGCCGTATTTTCTATTGAAATCAATAGAAAAAGGCGGGGACTTATTTTGGACGATTTTCGACGGACTGACGATCGTCAATCCTGGAAAACCCCGTCCGAAAAAAGGGGGTGACTAGGCCTAACAATAAAATTTCTATTGCTGTGCAATATATGGGTATAATACATAGACGAGTCACATTGTTATGACCAGCAGCTAATATTCAGAGTAACCCCCTGTGCAGCAAGAACAGCAGCTAGACATGTGGGAGTGATTCAAAGGTCGGGTAAGGTCCTGGTCCCAAGGGTTTCCTGGTATGTATCGGGAAACATGCTTACTACACCCCACAGCTACTGCAGGGTCCGAGAGCCAACACCACAATCCAGGGGCCCCACAGTGGTCAATTTGTTTCAAGTCTGGGGATTTAATGGTCAGGGTAGTACTTGGAAGTCATGGTCATGCCCTACCCAATCAAAGTCAGATTTTTAGCTGTGTGACGTGTACCATCGTCTTGCTAAAAGATCCCATCCTCCCCAGGGAAGAAATGGGTCTTCCTTGAAGATCACAGGTATACATGATCTCCAAGGAAGGATTCATACCCATAATGGTTGAGAGTGCCTTCCATGTGGACAAGGGCCCAAAGAATACCAAAATTTAACACTGTGTTCTTCCAGCAAGGGTTTTGCAGGGTGTCTGTACTTTGATGTTTCCCACCTGATATGCCAAGATCCCTCTGTTCAATGAAGCAGCAGATGTGACTTATAAAAGAAAGCAACCCAAGCAGTGGTGGTTCAATTCCAGTACTGCCTTAAAAATTTAAGCCTTTTCTGCATATGAAACTTAGCAGAGGTGCATTGGGGACCTTCTTTGCTCTAGGGCACATAGGGTTCGGTGTTGTGCTTGGCCCACATCTGGTTGCCCTGGGTCATTGTGGCGGTGTTCTGCTTCACTGTAGCAGTTGTTTTGCCCTTTTCATACCTTCATAGCTGTGTTTACCTCTTACATCAATGGGACAAAGGTGCTCTGTAGTCTCCCGGTCAATGGCGCATTGTCCACTCGGATAGACTTTCACCACAGCAGCACGAGAACAGTTTACAAATGTGCAGTTTCAGAAATACTGACTCTTTTGCAACTCTGATGAAGCTCCCATTGTGGAAATGATGGATTTTGTGTGCAGACAGTCGATCACACCCCCTTATAGACCCACCAAGCCAGCTCATCCATGTGACTTCCTTCATAAGATACATTTCTGCCGATGTCGAAATTAAAAAGTGGTCATAATAATGTGACTCAAAATTTGTACATGCCACTGTCACAGCTTTATGGGGGGACATGTATGAAAGGAGGCACTTTGAAGTGAATTATCGCATCTTTTTTTCAGTCTATAAAATATATACACTGAACATATGAATATATGAAAGTGTATGGTTTTTGAGTATACTGGTGTCTAAAGTTCATCGCGCCTCGCCTGTGTGTTTGGCGCATTATGGAACTTAGGTGCATAAGTAATGCACCAACATGTGTAAAGGCTATAGATAGGCTGGAAATAAAAGAACAGTCATTAGAATAACAGGTCAGTGAATAGAAATATTGTACTGATCCTGCTTGGGGGAAACCACAGGTCCCAGCAATACCTGTGCTGTGCTGGCTCTTGCTATATGTAGAATAAAGGCTGAGAGCAGCAAAAATAAATTTCAAATTTAATGTAGTAAAAATTCAATATTTAAAAATCTGAACATCATCATCATTATTTAATGTAAAATTCGCTTTAGATTTTTTAAAATTTTTAAAATTTACATTTTTATAGGAGATTTTTTTATAATTTGGGGATATTATATATTTTTATATTTTATATTTATAAAATTTTTATTAATTTAAAAAATTTAATTTTATACAGTTTTAATAATTATCAGTAATTACTTTTTATTAATGTACTGGTGTAAGTTGAGAAATATTGGACAATTTTTCCCAAAACAGCAAATCTAGCTCCATTTAGATCCTCAGGCTCAGGCAGATCACATTGAGATAGGTCTGCCTGGTCCGAGCAGTAATGCGCCTGTTTTGCCCAACACATTCATATACAGGCAGTCCCGGGTTACAAATAAGATGGGACTGTAGATTTGTTTAAATGGGTTGTCTCGTACAAGGGATTGTTTTTTATGTTGAAGATCTTGCAAAACAAATCATTTGTAATATGTTCCCTTTTTTTCGTTTTCCTACCTATTCCTAATATCCCCCCCTTGTACCGGTCCTTTTCATCATTCCCCCCTCAGGAACCCTACACAGCCTGTTTGATCTACCCCTGATAGGCCGCTATTTCTGGTTGGGTTTAGTACAGACCCGGCTTCTAAAATGCAGCCTAGTGGAAACCAATAAACACGCCCCTGAAATTTAAAAAGAAAAAACCAAAAAAAAAAAACAGGGGCCCGAGGTAAGATGAATTTTAGTGTAGTGAGACAAAACCCCCTTTTAAATTGGGAAATTTTTATGTAAGTTTGGAAAAGGAAAATTTATTTAAAGTAATCCCGCCAAAAGGGTTTTTTTTTTGTTTTTAATAGTTTTTTTACATTTTTTTTTGCTGTCGTAAAAAAAGTTTTTAACCCCATTTTACTTTAAAGTGCCCGCTGTGGCAAGTGGAAAATTGTCATTCCAACCCGCTACTAACTGCTATGGAACTACAATTTTTAAAAATGCCCCCAAAAAAGTTTTCCGTTTGGGAAATTTTTGGGGGAAAAATTTAAATTGGAAAGGTGTAAATTGTCGGGACTGCCTGTATTGTTCTAATATTACGAGGTGGTGCCGACGCCCCCCGAAACCGCCCCCGCGTTTTGACACAAATTAAAAAATGTGCGTCTTTTGAACCCAAAGGGCCAAAAAAAATTCATTTGGGGCCCTTTTTGACATCGTGCCGGCTCACTTTTGGCCTTTTTTCACCCGGAAGGGGAAAAAAACCCCATGGTTCACTTGGCACAGTCAGGGATTCATCCAGATAAAGTTTGAAATTTAACTAAATTTTAGTAAAAAGCCGGGGAAAAGCGATTTCCCGCGCCATAAGTGTAGCTTTTTGTACTAGCCCTATTCTTTACAGGGTTTACCTAGTTTTCCTCTGAGTCCCGTTTTGCATTTCCCATTTATTGGTTATTTTTGGCCACTTACTGGTTTTATGTTGTGAGCTAAAATTAGCTCCGGAGAGATGTCATGTCGCTGTTACTTTACATAATTCACTATCAGCCGGGATGTCATTTATATTGCCATTGAACCGGAATGTCATGATAAACTATTTAGGGTATGTTTCCAAACTGAAAAGTCCGATGTGGAATTAAAGGGGTTGTCTCACTACAAAGATTGCTGCTTTTCATATTTAAGATCTTGCAAAAACATGTCACTAAGCAATAGTTGTCCATTACCAGTGTCCTACCTATTCCTAGATATTCCATCTTGTACACGCTGCATCAGCTCCTCAGGTCGCTATAGCTACAGACCTGTTTGATCTCTCCTGATAGGCTGCCAGCACTGGTTTCCATAGCTACAGACCTGGCTTCTATTGCAGCCTAGTGGAAGCCAGTAAACACGCCCCTGAATTCAAAGTGAACCAAGAAAACAGGACTGAGGTAAGATGAATCAATGTAGTGAGACAACCCCTTTAACAGCTGAGGTCTAAGGTGATGCCTTGGACTTCTGCCGTATATTTTAACTTTGTGGCACTGATTTGGACACAATTCAGCAATGGACTTGAAATGCACAGCAGAAAAATAATCTACCCTCTTGAATTTCCATTTAAATGAATTAAACTTTGTGCAAATTTTGGTAATGAATCTGGCCTGGAATCCACATCAAATCTGTTGTGTGAATACGGCCCTTGGGGCATCCTGCTACCATATTTTTCCCCATGAAATAAATATATGGGGGTGATAAATTTGCGCCTCTGCACCAGTTTTCTGCCATACTGTACAATTTTTTTTTACAGGCTTCGTTTGCGTTAACATTTATGATTTTTGGTGGGTTTATTCTGCTCTATTCTGACACTTTTTTTTTTATAAGAGTGAGCATCGCTTAGCAGGAGGGATGTTACATAGTTACATAGTTTGTAAGACTGGAAAAAAAAAAGACGTCCATCCAGTTCAGCTTATTGTGCAATAGTGTTGATCCAAAGGAAGGCAAAACCCCCATGAGTAGAAGCCAATTGTCCTCATTTTAGGAAAAAAATCCTTCCCGACTCCAATCTGGCAATCAGAATAAATCCCTGGATCAACGACCCCTCTCTAGAATCCTGGTCACTATAACTGGTTATATTATTACATCTAGAAATGTATTCAGAGACCTTCTTCTCCAAATCCCGGTCAACTATGAATAACTGTCTATCTTAACATCAATAAAATACATCCAGACCCTCTCCAGAATCCTTGGTCACTATAACTTGTTATATTATTACATCTAGAAATGTTATCCAGTACCCCCACACTAGAAACCCCCCCCGGTCCACTAAAACTTGTTATATTATTACATCTTATAAATGTCTCCAGACCCTTCTCCAAATCCTGGTCCACTAATAACTTGTTATATTAATACATCTATGAAATACATCCAGACCCATCTCTTCTCTCTTCCAAGAAATCCTGGTCACTATAACTTGTTATAATTATTAACATCAAGAACTGTAACGTATCCAGACCCATTTTACCAGAATCCCGTTCACTATAAACATGTTATATTATTACATCTAGAAAGTGTATCCAGACCCCTTTTCCAGTAAATCCCCGCTGTCACTATAACTTGTTATAATTATTACATCTAGAAATTTTCCAGACCCTTCTTCTCCAGAATTTCCTGGTCACAAAAACTTTTTATAATTATAATTATCATCGAGAGATGTATCCAGGACCCTTCTCCATAATCCGGTCACTATAACTTGTTAAATTATTTACATCAAGAAATGTATCCAGGACCCTTCCCAGAATCCTGGTCACTATACCATGCCTTTTTGATTTTAAACTTCTTAGGTAGACTGTTCCTAACACCTGTTAGAAAAAATGTAGCAGTTAAGAAAGATAGCTACATGTAGCTCAAAAGAAAGGGGATCTTTATAAATTATGAAAACACAATAACAAACCCTATATTTCCCATCCTATGCAGTGGGAGAACCACCCCCGAAAATAGCGGCAGCGCCCCACCCTCGTAGTCCACCATATCTATCCCTTGAGTACCGAGGCAACAAAAATTCAATGATGTGTTTCCTGTGAAAAAAAGGGTGATACAAATATAGCATAATATAATTGTGGAAAATAAATAGATAAATCAACACAGATATGCATAAAGAAGCAACACCAATGTCCTATAAGATACCCGGGCCTTCAGGAGAGGTGTCATTGAGTCCAGGTATTTTTCTGATAGCCAGATTTGAGTCAGGAAGGAATTATTCCCTAAAATTAGGACAATTGGCTTCTCACCACCTCATTGTGGATTTTTTGCCTTCCTCTGGATCAACACCCTAGCAAAACAGCATAACTAGAATGACGACTTGTCTTTTTTAGTCTTACAAACAATGAACTATGAAACTATAGAAAATGCTTGGTTTGGGATAAATTTGACCCACTTTTCTTGGTAGACGAAGGTGATCGCTTTTCATGCAATATCTGTATTATTTTTTATACCACTACAGTTATGTATTAAGATTGATTCACCAATTGTTGAAATAGATCCCCTGCCCGGTAAAACAAACACCCATACATCTAGTTCCCCCGAGGCTACTTTTGTAGATTATATTGTTATTTTCTGTTGTAAAGTTTTCATATCATTTGTTAACAAAATGGAGGATTTTTTCCCATTTTTTTAGGTATATTTAAATTGGGTTGTCCCCACTACATAATCGAGACATCCCTCACCTCAGTCCTGTTTAGTTATCGGTTTCAATTTGATTTCGGGGGGCTTTTACTGGCCTCAACAGGCTACTACTTTCTGTCCATGAAGATCATTGACCATAATATGCCCATCTGTTTCTTTATTGTGGTGTTTGGGGGTTTTTAAAGAAATCTGCGATGGACGCTCCTAATAGAAACCTCTTACCACAGATGTGAACAGGGCCTAAGACTTTAAAGGGGTTGTCTCAAAACATTGGATTCATCTCCCATCAGAGTCCTGTATACCCTGGTTTTTAATTCAGGGGCGTGTTTATCTGCTTCTATAAGGCTGCAGTAGAAGCCATGTCTGTAGCTATAGTCCAACCAGTGCTGGCAGCTTATCAGGAGAGATCAAACAGTTCTGTAGCTATAGCGACTGAGACTGATCAGCCCATAAAAAGGGATAACTAGGAATAGGTAGACTCTGTTATTGGACACATATTGGCAAAGTTGACTTGTTTTTTGCAGATCTAATAACATAAAAAGCAGCAATCCTTGTAGTGAGAAACAACCCCATTAATTAAAAGATAAATTTCCAACTTTTTTTTTTTCTTTTTTTCAGTGAGGAAGATGTTAAGATTGGAGTTAAAACAATATCTATGAAATCTTCAGTGATGATGTTACATCAGAGATAACCTACTGCACCTCTATGAAAGGACAGAAACGAAAATGAAAATTGTGCCGTAGAAGTTTTCTTTTATCAGCAGAATATGTGCACGAGACAAAGAAATAAAAAAACAAACCGTGTGACAGACATTGGCAAAGATCTGGAGACACAGTGTACGGAGCTGATAAAATATGAATAGAGCGTTCCTTCTTAACAGGACAATAATCATTCCCGAGAAAATGTTTCTGCCTGTTATGGCTGAATGCTAGAGCAACCAAACGGGCATCTCTAGCTCTTCTGACATTTCCCATTCACTAAATAACTAAACAGGCAGTCCCCAACATCACCACTACCGTTTCTGGACTTACGATCTGTTTCCCTAGTTACAAACTAATACTTATAGAGGCAATGCTGGGCACTTGTAGTACCATGTTCCACAGCCGATATTAGCTGTTGAACGACAATAGCCAGCATTCCACTGCATCACATCTGAGGTAAAAATGATGTGAAGTCTTCTTTCAACAAAAGGACACAGACATTAATACAAACTGTTAAAAACCTTTCCCTGCACAATCCCAAAACTAATAAAGGAAACTTTAGTGCAGGAGTTACATTTAATAAATATACCTGTTCCAACTTACAAACAAACTTCAACTTAAGAACAAACCTATAGTCCCTATCCCGTTTGTAACCCGGGGACTGCCCGTATTCCTCATGAAATAACATTTCTAGAGTATTTTTTCTCCAAGCATTTTGCTCTTCTTCTGTTGCTCAATCAGTGTAGTGTGCCGAAAAGGTAATTTTGCACCCACCCTGCAATTCTGTCAGATAATAACCAGTTCTTCCATGAAAATGATTGCAAATCTTTCTTTGGTATTATTATCTATCATTTAACTTGACAAGCAATGGGAAGACCACAAAAAGAAATTGTCATCAAGCCAAATTGGGATATAATTTCCACACCAAACATAAAAAAGGGGTTGACAAAAGTATTGGCACTGTTTGAAAAATCACCATGATGATTTCTTCATCTCTAACTAGAGATAATTAACAGCACCTGTAACTTAACCTTTGGCAACCTAACAGTGTTGGCAATAACTAAATCACACTTGCAGCCATGAACATGATTAAATTTACTCAACCTCATGTCCCAGTGTCCTTGTTTGCCCACATAGATCAAGAGAAAAGAAAGAAGACCAAAAGAACTGTCAGAGGACAGTTGAGAATCCAAATTGTGAGTAAGCCCTGAGCAATCTCAAAGGCTACAAGTCCCCATCTCCAAAGGACCTGAATAGTCCCTGTGTCTATACCAGTGCTCATTGTTATCATCAAGAAGTGTAAAGCCCAAGTGCAACTGTGGCTAACCTTCCCTAGATGTTAAATGCCCATGGCACTGTGAGCAAACCTCCCATGCACTGTGGCTAACCACCCTAGATGTGAATGGGAAAAGAAAAATTGACGAGAGATTTCAACCGCAATATTGTTGAGCAGATGTGGATAAAGAAACTCCCTCGACTAACACCAACAAGTTCAAGCTGCCCAGCATCGAGAGGGTAACAACCGTGTCAACCCGTACTATCCGTCATCCGTCTGATGAAAAGGGACTGTAAGGGTGGATACCCCAGGAGACCCCACTTCTTACCCCGAGACATAAAAAAGGCCCAGGCTTGGGAGTATGCCCAAACTTTTACCTGAGAAAGCCGAAAAAGATTTGGAAACTGTTCTCTTGACAGATGAGACCAAAATTTTAAGCCTTTTTGTGGAAAAGGGCATCAACATAGAAGAATACATGTTAAAAACTGATGCATTCAATAGAAAAGAACACGGTCCCTACAGGTCAAACATGGCGGTAGGTTTTTCCCTTAAGTATTTGGGGGTAGCTTGATTTGCTGCCTCTGTGGCACTGGACTGCTTGACCCCGTGTGCATGTGTGGCATTATGAAAGTCTTAAGACTACCAACAAAATTTTCAGCATAAAGAAGGGCCCAGTGTGAGAAAGCGGGTCTCCCTCAGAGGGCATGGATCTTCCAGCAGACAATACCCAAAACAACCTTCAAAAAGCACTAGAAAATGGTTTGAGAGAAGGCAAATGGAGACTTCTAAAGTGGCCAGCAATGAGTCCAGACCTGAATCCAATAGAACACCCCTGGAGAGATCTCACAATGGCACGCTTTGGAGAAGGCGCCCTTCAAATCTCAGGGACCAGGAGCAGTTTGCCAAAGAAAGAATGGTCTAAAATTCCAGCAGAGCATTGTAAGAAAAACTCATTGATGGTTACCGGAAGCGGTTGTTCGCAGTTATTTTGGCTAAAGGTTGTGCTACCAATTATTAGGCTGAGGGGCCAATACTTTTGTTCCGGACCATTTTTGGAAGTTTGGGTGAAATGATCAATGATTTGATTTTTGTTTCATTCTCTTTTGTGTTTTTTCATTGCAAGCAAAATAAATGAATATATTCATAACAAAGAATTTGTGATTGCAATCATTGTCAGGAAGAAAATGAGTATTATCTGACAGAATTGCAGGGGTGCCAATACGTTTGGCATAATAATGTATGAATTGAATTGTTACCATCTCTTGGTCAATCAGGTGTGTCCTTACACTATATACATTTTCAATGGCACTTCCATCACATTTTACGGCATGAATAATGCCACCAAAATAATGGATACCATTAGTGGTATAACTAGAACATTTTACTGCCCCCATTGACAGACCCCACCCCCACTGTTTTAGGTCACCCCTCTTTTAACAGGTTCCATCTCAAGTCATAACATAATTGCCACTTTAAAAAAATCAGGTCATGATTTTCTAAAAACCAGAACTTTTTTCAGCTTTTCTGTAAATGGAGCCGTGTAGAGGCTTATTATTCGTGACATAAGTTGACTTTTTCATTTGTACCATGTTGGTGGCTTTTATTTTTATCACTTTTTGTTTCTGTTTTTGGTGAAACTGGATGGAAAAAAAGGGGGCTGATTGCAAGGCTATTTTTTATTTATTTATTTATTTTTTTGCTACATTCATGATTGGGTTAAATAACACATAATTTTATAGATTAGATTGTTACGGATGCATCAATACCCAATATATGTACTTTTTTTAAATAACAAAATAAAGTTTTTAGGTTTTTTTTTTTACTGGGTAATCATGAAGTTTTATTTTTATTTATTTTTTTGTTTAAATATTTTGTTATGGTCCCGCTGTATTGCTATGTATTATACTGCAACTGGCACCTTATTAGGCTCTAGTAGGCCCCTGTATATGGCCTCTGGCTGCTATGGCGACCATAAACACCCTGCAAATGTGTTGCAGGGGTGCCCATGGATGACAGAGGGAGCTCCACCCCTCTGTTAACCACCTAGATTATGTGGACGTTACTGACCACAGCATCTAAGGGGTTAAAAAGCTAGCTCCGTTCTTGGCCGCTGCAGTGGGAGCCCAGCTGTACATTATAGCTGACTTCTGCTGCGGATGGTGCGAGCACAGCTTCACATCTTCTAGGGTCAAGTCAGTGAGGTCTGTGGGTTGTTGGTATCTGTCATACAATATATCCAGCACCGTGTTGTAGATAAGAGCCATTATTGTATGCATTTGCTATACTAATGAGTATTCCCAACTCATTTATAGTATATTGATTGGATATGTATGAAATGTTTTAAAGGTACAGGTACCACCTCTAGGACACGCACCTACCTTGAAAACAGGTTTACCCTTACCCCCAATGGCTGCAAAAAACAGATATGTGTCTTTTTTAATTAATTTCAATGGCAGTTCTGAACACAGTTGTGCAGCCACAGCATAGAAAAGGATAAGGGGGAAAAGAGACCCCTGTTTTGAGATAGGTGTTGGGTGCCATAAATGTCTGTGATAGGATAACCCATTAACTTTATTAATAAAAATAATTGACATCTGTTACTATATAAGTTAATTAATGCCCTATAACTTTTAAGGTGTCAGAAATATATTAATGACATTGTCTGGTTTAGAAAACCCGTTTTCAAATACTAGGGCCTTCTCAGTTCATTGAGGGTGAGTGGGTCTTTGTAGCCTCTGTCACCAAGCGTGTCTCTCTGGAGGACCTGGCTGGCTCATGCATTTTAACGACTATCCATTGATTTCATTGGGCACCATGTAATGCTTCATTTTCCCTGTAGAGGAGCTGCAGGGAAAAAGAACAATTGCTGCAACCTTCCTCCAAAGAAAACAGCTTAGCACTGAGGTTATAGCAGCAAGACAACCTGTGATGAATCTACTTTATCCCTTTAAGGTGCACACCATTTTTAGTGTCTTGTTTTTGTTTTTCATGTACTCGTATTACTTTTTTTTAGTTTTTCGCAAACATAGCTGTATGATGACTTGTTTTTTGTGGGAAAAAAAATAATTTTTTTGACTATTTAATGCACCAAAAAATGTATAAGAGAACTAAAAAAATTTCTTTGTGGGGTGGAATTGGAAACAAATGCAATAGCGCAATTTATTTTGGGGGGTTGTTTTCACGGAGTTTACCAAGCAAAATAAAGGATTTAAAAAGGGGGTCATTATGTTCTACGATACCAAAGATGGAATTTTTTTTTATTTTTTAAAAATTTTAAAAATTTACAATTTTTGCAGCTCCGTTTTTTAGCTTTTTTATTTTTATGTCACTGGAGCTGTGTGATGGCTAATATTTGGGAACTCGAGACCCAAGTATGTATATATAACCCCTTCTGTTAACCACCTAGATACTGCAGACTTTACTGACCACAGAATCTAAGGGGTTAAAAAGCTACTAAGTTCTGTTCCCAGCCGCTTTAGTGGGAGCCCAGCTGTTTGCCATGGAGCTGGGGTGTGCAAATTTTTTTTTAACTTGAGGTCAGTTTTTTATTGGTACCAATTTGGAATGTTAGTGACTTTTTGATGACTTTTTATTTCATTTTTTTCTGAAAGGCAGGGTGACCAAAAAACACAATTCTGTTGGTGGATATTTTTTGGTTTCTATTACTGACACTCACTGGGCAGGATAATAATATGACATTGTATTAGATAGAACGTTTATGTGTGTGACGTTATCAATTACGGTCATTTTTTGTGTTTACATTTGGTAAATGGGAACAGGTTTTTTTTTTATACTTTTAGTAAAATATATATATATAGTTAACACGGTTGAAAAAAAAGACAAATGTCCATTAAGAAAGGGGTTTTTCATTCAAGCTTTTCGCAGCGCCCGGCCCTTTTTTAAGGGAAAAAGGGGCAAAGGGGGTTTTTTTTAAATTTAGGGGCGTGCTTCTTGTCTTTCCTCTTCTCCCCCTCCTTTTCCCCCCCCCCCTTTACACACAGGGCAGCCCTTTCCCCCATAACTTCTTAAAGCCAAAGGGGGAAAGGGGGGTTTTCTTTTCGGGGGTTAACCCATGGTTTTGCCTTTCCTAGGTCTGCTGCCAGGCTCTTTTCTGGGAAAATCAGCTGCACTGTCACTTTTTCGGAAAACAGGGACAAAGGGGGAGGGCTGTTTTAAAAATTGGAGGTTCTTGTTTAAACTTCATTAAGGGTTAAAAAGCCCCCAGCAGGGGGGGTAAGTGTTTTTCCCCTTTCTGGTAGGGGAAAAACAAATTTTCCACATTCCCCCCAGCAACAACAAAACCCCTGTCAGAACAGACACAGGGCCCGCTGTTTAAGTGTTACTAATACAGCAAGCATGAAGCATTCACATGCCCCCCTGATCTGTTCTATTAGTATAGCCACAGCTCCACAGACACATGGTGTTTAAATATAACACACGGTCACTGCTGTCACATCTATTATCAGCTTCACCTCCTGCTCTCCTAAAACTGTGTAGAGAACAGGGGAAGCGGGCACACACGGGTTAATCCGGCAGCACAACACAAAGCCAACCCTCCCCCTCCCTTCCTACGGGGGCTCGTGCCTCCTTTTTCTAAAGGGTGATAGTCTCAACCTGACACCGAGATAAGATAAACAGGTTGGCTGCTAAAAGAGATTTAAGAAGCGAGACTACTACTAACGCTAACTCAAAATCATAGACTTTTGTAATGAACAATATTCAAACTGCTTGTTTTTTAAAGATTTTTTAATTAAAACCCAATCATTGTACGAGACAACCCCTTTAAAGGATTTTTGTCCATTACGATTTTCAGCCTGCATGTCCCGGGTAATTTTGAACTGGGGGGCTCTAGCTTTTCTGTCTTTCTCCCCCTCCCCCCCTCCCATCACACACAGGCAGCTCGTAACTTCTATACAGGGGGGGGGGGGGGGGTTTGCTGCCAAAAGTTTTCACCCTGTGGGGCCCCTGCCAGGTCTTTTACAGAAGGGCTGTCTAGGAGTAAAGGAATATAAGCGGGCTAATAGAGCAGGGGGTTTTGCATGTTTCCAAATCCCCTGCTTACTTACAAGTCCCACATCCCCCCGCAACAAAAGGCAGTGTTACATACTCAAAGTCTCCAATACGGAAACATAAAGTATTCACATGCCCCCTGATCTGTTATATTATATAGTCACATTTTCCAAAGACATATCAGTTTATAGAAACAGACAGTCACCCCTGTCACATCTATCTGTGTAGAGAGCAGGAGGAAGCAGGCACACACAGGGTTAATTTCCCGCAGCCGGACACAGACGCCAGAGCCTCCCTCCCCCCCCTCCCCTCCCTCCACTACAGAAGCATTCTGTCGGGGGCTCTTGCTTCCGACCTGTCTTCAAAGTGATGAGTCATTCAGACCTGACAGCCAGTAAGATAAGGGTCAACAGGTCGCTACTATAGAGATTTGAGAAGCTGATGTAGTAATACTAACAGGGCTAGCTCAAAATCAGTAGGACATTTGTAATGAACATATATTGCAAAGCTGCTTGTTTTTTAAAGATCTTTTAATTAAAACCCAATCATTGTAGCGAGACAACCCCTTTAAGTTCAATCTTCAGTTTTTAACCTTCAGTCTCCATAAGGGACTTGAACATGCGATTGCTGGGGTTGTATACAGCAGTGCTAATGTACTGCAGTATATACTGATTTCATTGATCTTTAGTTACACCTTTCCTATGCAGGGGGTAATAGGAAACATACATTGCAGGCCTTCATTAGTCCTCTGACTGCCATGGTAACTGAATGACGCAACGGAATTACATAACAAGGGGGCCGATCTAATGGTGGTAGGGGTGGCTGCAGCCCTTTCTAACTGCTTAATTGCTGTGGCTGCACTGGCTGTGGCATCTAAGCAGTTAAATGGCTGGGATCGGAGTTGACTCCAATCTCAGCCACTATCGGGGGGTCTCTGAGGTAAATCAATGTAACAGAAGAAAGCAAAAAGTTCAGCTCACTGAAATCCAATAGGGGTATCATCCGTGGAGGCACGGCCAGGTGGAGTCCACACCTCAGTTCAATCCATAGAAAAAAAGAGTAATGCCAGCTTCCTCCGATGTACCCAAATGCAGGATCATTTAAAACATTTAGAAAACTTTATTCAAACTTGTTAAAAAATATCAATGCTTACAAAACTCTGCATATTGGCCTAACAGACAACACAATGCGTTTCAGATAAGGATCTATCCTTAATTGTAGTCCAAGGTAAATCACATGCGACATCCACCACGAATGGAGCGGGCTAAGCTCCTGAGCCGGATTCATACTCCTTTAGCAACATCGTGACGTACCAGTATGTCATGATGTTCTAAGGGGTTAATGGGACCCTTTTAAAATGTAAAATATTTGAGTCTTTTTTGATCAAGTAAAAATCATGTTGCCAAGAAAATTTAGAAATGTCAGGTCTTAAAGCCCCTAGTGTGTGCCCAGCTGTACATTAGCGAGCCCTTTAAAATGTCTCCTGTGTAAAGGGATGGGCCCCATCTATTGCTTCTTATCATACCCGTTTAGCCTTGTTATTATTATGACCGTGAGATTTTAGGTCATTTTGTTTCTTTTCAACTACTCCCCACCTATATGTCTTCCGAGACCTAATCTTTTGGTATTATGGTGTATTCAGACTCATGCCAGTAAGGAGTTGCCGGCCTAATCTGTACAGAATCCCATTCATTCTGCAGAATTCCTCTTGCACTAGGCAGAGAGGGACGTGAGCTGACTGGTAGTGAACTTTTCAATGAGCCTCAAAAGATGGGAGAACAAAAATACCTCAAGAGGCAAGGCGAGAGATTTGAGGAATGAATAGTCCGCCAATGGCTCTGCAGCAGGGGTCCGGTGATGTCATTCTGGCTAGGAGAACAATCGCTATTCAATAGGCAATGCCACATACAATTCACATTACCGATTTTGCATATGAGAATATTAGTCTTGTATGTGCTCAATGGCTTTAATGTACTGTGTGAGTTGAGTGCCCACCTCGAAAATACTTAGAGACGACCCGTTAACTCTACTGTCGCATCTGTTTTAGTAAATACTTTCCAAATTCCTTTTCACAAACGCTTCTTGCTGCAGTTCCTCTGCTATTCCTCCCGAAAATGTATGAAGGTATGTAGGTCAACAACTTACTTACCATTTCTCATGTCAATGGGGCATGTCCCTATAACACTCTAAGGGCATGAAATATGTTCCTCTGTTGTTGCCCTTGGAAATTCATGAACAAACTGAAAAGTGGGTATTACCATTCCTCCTGTCAATAGGCTGTATCCTCACACACTTTAAGATCATCAGCACCGATTGCACATTATAAGGCATGGTTCACACGGCGGATTTGGCCATGGGATTGGCCGCGGGTTTCGCCGCGGTTTTCCCGTGCCAAAAAAAAAAAAAAAAAAAAAACCTCATCCAATCCGCCCCAAACGCCCCAGTTTAATTACATGGTTTCCTATGGGAAACCGAGTTGATATTCACACGCCGCGGTTTTGGCCGCGCGTGTTTGAGAAGTCTCCTGTCAATTCTGACAGCAAGTCATCAGCGTGGCGGCCGCAGGTTTGGGCACGTTTGGTGCGCGATTCTCTGCGCAGTTTTTGCCCTGCCTATTAATTTGTATGGGGGAAAACCTCGCCGCAAACTGCGCCACAAACCGCGCCGCGAGCGCGGCGATCACCTCGGGAGACGCAAGTTTGAGGCGAGGTTTGGACGAGGTTTTGGCCGCGGAAACCGCGCCGAAACCCGCGTCCAAACCCGCGGCGAAATGCGCCGTGTGAACTATGCCTTATAATGTGCAATCGGTGCTGATGATCTTAAAGTGTGTGAGGATACAGCCTATTAGGCTGGAATGGTAATACCCACTTTTCAGTTTGTTCATGAATTTCCAAGGGCAACAACAGAGGAACATATTTAATGGGATATACAAATGTTGACTAAAACAGACGTCAGGAATCTTAAAGGGATTTTCCGATATTTTTGAAAGCCCCGCTACCACTTCCCACTGCACTAAAATAAAAAATGACCCCATACTTACCTCTCCTGTCACCACCGTTCCAGCACTGTCAGAACACCAGTGTTCCTTGCCGGTCCTCCACTGATGACATCATCACACATGCCGCAGCCAATCACAGACCTCTGTGGTCACATGCCTTACATGCAGGCATATGGCTGCTGAGGCTGGTGACTAGCTGCAGCATCATGTGACATGTGACTGTGATGTCATTAGTGAGGGACCGGTGGTGACAGGAGAGGTAAGTATGGGTAAATTTTCTATTTGAGCACAGTGGGAGCTGGTAAGGAGACTTTCAAAGGTCGGAAAAACCCTTTAAATTATTGTATAATGAAAAGCTGTGCAACCTTGTTACATACTTTAAAAGGGTCGTCTCACTACAGGGATTGCTGCTTTTTATGTTAGAGATCTTGCAAAAACAAGTCACTTTGCAATATATATCCATTAACAGTGTCCTACCTATTACTGGATATCCTCTCGTATGAGCTGCATCAGCTCCTCAGGCCGCTATAGCTACAGACCTGTTCAATCTCTCCTGATAGGCTGCCAGCACTGGTCGCTATAGCCACAGACCTGGCTTCTACTGCAGCCTAGTAGAAGCCAGTAAACACGCCCCTGAATTCAAAATGAAACCAAGAAAACAGGACTGAGGTGAGATGAATCAATGTAGTGAGACAACCCCTTTAAGGTTCTCTGCTTGCAGGCAGTGAGTGGAACATGGATGTTCTCATCCAGAGACTGAAAACCTGTACAAACAGGTAGAAACTGTAATTATCCTAACCCTAATCAGTTTCTTCAACCTCCTGCTATAACTATTGGCATCTTCCCTTCTTTCAAACATGTGACCATTGACCCCATCGCTAGGAAGCCATGGCTTGACCTGTCCTCTTTGTCCAGCTATTAATCTATCTTGCTACTCCCATTCGTTTCAAAACTCCTCAAACAGCACATCTATCTTGAACTGTCCTCCTATCCGTCATCCAGTTTATTTTGTTTGGTTCTTGACCACACCACTCTACTGAAACTGCACTAACTAAAGTCACACAGAAAGTGGAACATCTCTCCTTGAGGAGAGCACCGAACAAACGGCATGTAGAGTTTGTTTTGCCTTTTCGCCCTCTACTAAGCATCTGCATATCACAAGGCATTATGGGAAAGGGGCTGAGAAGCCCAAGCGCCCTCTGTTGGATTTAACAAATCCTCAATTTGCTTTTAACCCACTGAGTCAAGGAATAGGGATTTTAGCCAAGCCAGTATCTCTCATCTGCAGACAACGCTGTTTCGGGATTTTTGTCCCTCATCAGTGCAGAGCAGAGCGATACTGGCTGGCTGTGTGGGAGGCATCGAGTAGCTCAGAAAGTCAGTAATAACCCAATACCTGCCTGAGCCACTTATCCCTACTCTGTGCTTGTCTTCCTAAACCTGTACTCCGCCTTTGACACAGTTAACTACTCCAAATACAGATTCTCTCATCCCTCCAAATAGCTGACCTGGTCCCTTCCTGGATCTTTTCATATGTCACCAATTAAACATTTAGTCCCTCTTACTCTCCTGCCACATCGTCTTGCCCTCAAGGGTCAGTCCTGGGACCCCTTCTCTTCTTCATCCATACTTTTGGCCTGGAACAATTCATAAAATCTCATGGCTTCTGGTACCACTTCCAGGCCAATGACAGCCAAATTATGAGTTTCGGACCAAATATCTTCAGAATCCCAGAGTGCCTCTTGTCTATATCCTCCTTGTTCTTCTAACACTTTCTAAAATGCCACATGGAGATAACATAGTTCATTATCTTTCCCTCATCCCATGCAAACCCTTTACCAGATCTGCCTTTCATGTTCAGTGGCTTTCCTCAATCCTACAAGTTGGGTGCCTCGGGATACCCTTTGACTTTTCCCTGTCCTTTAAACCACACATCCAAGCCCTTGCCACCACCTGCCGCCTCCACCTGATAAAAAAAACATTTCTCAAATCTGCTTTTTTAACTGTGGTATAGAAGATAAAAAAGAACAACATGTGGTGCTTCCTGGTGTATTATCAGATGAGTTAACACGAAATAGGAGACTCGAGGTATTGCACTCACCATGGTGAGTTATGCAGCTATCGAGTCGAAAGGAAGAACTTGTTTAACTGCGGCACCACTGGATTGTGGAATGGTAAGTATTTAACTTGTTTATAAAAATACAGAGCAAAATACTGACTAGTGCTCTGTATTTTAATAAACAAGTTAAAAACTTACCATTCCACGATCTATTGCTCCTTTCCAGGATTTGGTGGTCTGTGCCTTTGCTAAGTGCCTCAAGTCTTTTCTACAGTTAAACATACTTTTCTTAAAGGGGTTTTGCCACGAAGTAAAATTGACGTGGGACGCTTGCAAATTAAATAACAAACATTTTCACCTTTCATTAGTATTAAAAATTCTGCACCGTTTTTGTTTTAGCTGCTCCTTTAGTGATCCATTGTTTATAGCTCATCTCCAGGGGATACGACCAGGATGAGAGCTCCTCAGTCCTGGTCGCACATGCTCAGATGTCACCTCTCCTCTCAGGCCGCTACTGAGTGTTCAAACCCCAGGTGCTGTCACTCTACTCCCGTCCTCTGTCTCCTTAGTAATTAGTCAAACAGTACAAATAGATAAAAAGGAAACCTCAATCAGGTCTGTGCATTGATAAAGAGAAAAAAAAAACACAGGTTTGGTTCCCGCAGGGATTTGAACCTAGGACTCTTGTGCCTGGAGGCAAAAACTTAGCCTCTCAGCTACTCACAATGCTTTACATAAACAGACCTTTCTTTGACTACAGAGAGGAAAGGCCTGGTGATGTCATCCTGCTGGGTCACATGATATGCAATTCAGACAAATCACACATGCCTCCTTCTGAGCACACAGAGCTGAAGAGCTGGATGCAGGAGGTATGAAATGAGATCGTGGCAAAACCCCTTTAACTGCAACTCTACAAAAATCTACAAAAATGCTGGTTATTGTCCTCATCATCTCCCACCTGGACTACTGCAACATCCTTTTCTGTGGCCTTGCACCTAACACTTTTGCTCTCATCCAATCCATCCTATTCTCTTCTGCCCAGTAAATAAACCTCTCTGGTTATTACTTCTTTGCTTCTCCCCCTCTGACAATCCCTTCAAACTACTAACCACAGAAGCCTGTCTGTAACCTGTCTCCCCCATACATCTCTGCTTTAATCTCCTGATACCTACCCTTCACAAGATCTCCTTCTCTGCTGTCTTCTATCAGCATCTCACACAACCATCTCCAAGATCTCTTCTGTGCTTACCCCATACTCTAGGACTCACTACCGCAGCACATCAGACTCTCCTCCACCTTTTGAGATCTTCAAAAGTAACTTGAAAACCCATCTGTTCAGGCGCCTCCACCCTACAGTAACCGCCGCTGCCCCTACACCACCATACACACAACTCCTTCCCTCACCTTGTGATTATAATAATTGTTCTTGTCTTTTATCATGTACTTAAAGGAGTTCTCCGGGACTATATTTTTATTTGTTTTAGTGCTCACAACTGTGTTATAATAAACTTTGTAATTCATACTTATTAAAGATTATTTACCTGTCCTGCTGTGCAGAACCACGCAAAGAGACCTGTCCTACCTCCCCTTATACCCTGAAAATCATGTGACGTTCATTATTCACATGACCTCACTGAATGTTACATCACACTCAGTGGGTGTGCTTTGCAGCCAGGCTCAGCTCAGGAACACTCCCCTGGAGTGGGTGTGAGCTGAGCAGAGAACGATCTGCATTCACTATTGCCAGCCTGTAATTTGAAAGTAAATAGAAGTAATTACAGGTGAAGGGGAACAGTTTGTTTATCTTTGAGTCCTGCTGATAGGACTTACTAACAGTAATGGGAGCAGAGGACAGCAATTTAGAGCTGTGGGGTTGTGCACTACTGTCATGAAAATGATGGCTGCGGCTCTGTACAGTTTAAATGGTGACACATAAGTCCTAGCTATGAACGAATTAAGCAGCACAGGAAATTCTTGAATATGAGTGCAAGTCAGAAGACCCAGTCCACGGGTCAAACAAAGCCTCCAAAATAGATCCAGACAGCACTTCAACTTTAAAGCGGTTTATTTCCAACCAAACAGTGCTTGTTTGGGTGGAAATAAACCGCTTTAAAGTTGAAGTGCTGTCTGGATCTATTTTGGAGACATAAGTCCTAGCTATCATCATTATCATGACAGCAAGTACAGAGCTGGGGGGATTACATACTAATGTCAGCACATAGGCCCTTGCAGTGATAACTGTGGATGAAGTCCTAGATTGCAATGCAGTCTGGGAGTGGTAAGAAAGAGATGCTAGGGAACCACTGACACTCCCACAAGCAGGAAGTTTTACGATAAAAAGTGGACCGTATGATAGATGAATAAAGAGGCAAAAGAAAAAAAAGAAACACCAAGGAAGTGGAATATCTTTACTTTTCAATATAAATGATATTTATAGTGTTATATGAAAACTTTGAACTCTCTGATAACCCCTTTAAACCACTTCTTAAACGTACAGTGCTGTTAACACTGTTTGGCCTCTTGCATAGCACATTATCTTACATGTAAATGTAGCTGAGCTGCAATACCATCTACAAACCATGGACAAGAGTGGCGCTGTTTCATCAACTTTTTTTTTGCCACTTTGACAAATATCTTCCTATGCATCCATAGTCTTCAATATCCGTAAATGCTGCTTAGGTTACTCCCATGCACTGTAGTTAAATAATGCAGCGTAAGATATTCTTTTTGTACTGAGGTCTGAGTTTTTTTCTTCTGACTATTGCAAAGTTTTAAGAAATAATAATAATTTTGGACTGCTGTACTTTCATTTTATGCCAATTGAAATCTATTTCCGTGTGCAGGATACTTGGCAGACTGCCATCACGTGATATTCCTGAACCCTGGCCACCATCAGGGCTTATTGAAAACCATAGCTAGACTTTCATTACCTAAGGTAAAAATTTCATTTTCAGCCCTAACTATGCATCCAAACATGCTGGTCACTGCATAGTGACATGTGAGCATCCCCCTGGCAACCCAGTACCAGGGGCATATTCCTTGAACGCCCCTTCAGCTATACCAGATATGGTAACAGCCAATTGGTACTGCCCCCTAGGAACCATTTCCACGTCTTTTGAATAATGTTTAGTGGCCAGGTGTCTTATAGAAGGCATAATTGTACCTACTTGGCACTTAGGAGCCTCAAACAAGGAAACATAAAAAGCATGACACCAACCCCTCACAATTGCCACAAAACAGTGCTACATACAGCTATTCACTACTGCCATATTGAAAAAGAGTTCTAGGCCAAATAATAGTGCTGGCACCATCATACTGTCCACTCACCATGTCTTCCACACCTAATTACCCATCATATTATGCCAGGCACATATCATATCTATAAAATAATATCAATCATGCAATTCCAGTATCAATTCGGATCATTGGAATAGTTCGTGACAACACCACTACAGGTCCAGCTGCAAATCCCCCGGTCAAACGTTCAGTGTGGTATTATATGCACCACAATAAAATGTGTAATACAGATCCACAGCTCTTCCCTGTTGGCTTAGATATGGAGTCAAAAATTGGTGAGACCTCTTCATGATGCCCACATACCCTAATAGGGCTTATGGGCTAGGATTGTCATCATGGGTCCCACCACACAGTCATTGCATCCCACTAATTTTCTAGCAATATGACATCCCTTATATACACTACTGTTCAAAAGTTTGGAGTCACTTAGAAATTTCCTTATTTTTGAAAGAAATGCACAGTTTTTACAATGCAGCTAACATTAAATGAATCAGAAATCCACTGTATACATTGTTAATGTGGTAAATGACTATTCTAGCTGCAAACGTCTGGTTGTTAATGCAATATCTACATAGGTGTATAGAGGCCCATTTCCAACAACCATCACTCCAGTGTTCTAATGGTACATTGTGTTTGCTAACTGTGTCAGAAAGCTATTGGATATTTTGAACACCATTGAAAACCCTTGTGCAAGTATGTTAGCACAGCTGAAAACAGTTTTGCTGATTAGAGAAGCTATAAAACTGACCTTCCTTTGAGCTAGTTGAGGATCTGGAGCATTACATTTGTTGGTTCGATTAAACTCGCAAAATGGTCAGAAAAAGAGAACTTTCATGTGAAACTCGACAGTCTTATCTTGTTCTGAGAGATGTAGGCTATTCCATGCGAGAAATTGCCAAGAAACTGAAGATTTCCTACAGTGGTGTGTACTACTCCCTTCAGAGGAGAGCACCAACAGGCTCTAACCAGAGTAGAAAGAGAAGTGGGAGGCCCCGCTGCACAACTGAGCAACAACACAAGTACATTAGAGTCTCTAGTTTGAGAAATCGACGCCTCACAGGTTCTCAACTGGCCGTTATGGGGTTATATGATAGAGGAGAGAAGCTGAGCTCTGTGATATATAGGGTTATATGATAGAGGAGAGAAGCTGAGCTCTTTGATATATAGGGTTATATGATAGAGGGAGAAGCTGAACTCTGTGATATATATGGTTGTATGATAGAGAAGAGAAGTGGGAGGCCCCGCTGCACAACTGAGCAACAACACAAGAAAGAAATCGACGCCTCACAGGTCCTCAACTGGCAGCTTCATTAAATAGTACCTGCAAAAAGCCAGTGTCAACATCAACAGTCAAGAGGCGACTCCGGGATGCTGGCCTTCAGGGCAGAGTGGCAAAGAAAAAGCCATATCTGAGACTGTCTACTAAAAGGAACAGATTAATCTGGGCTAAAGAACACAGACATTGGACAGCGGAAGATTGGAAAAAAGTGTTATGGAGACGAATCGAAGTTTGAGGTGTTTGGATCACACAGAAGAACATTTGTGAGACGCAGAACAACTGATAAGATGCTGGAAGAGTGCCTGACGCCATCTGTCAAGCATGGTGGAGGTAATGTGATGGTCTGGGGATGTTTTGGTGCTGGTGGAGGTCATGTGATGGTCTGGGGATGTTTTGGTGCTGGTGGAGGTCATGTGATGCTCTGGGGTTGCTTTGGTGCTGGTAAAGTGGGAGATTTGTACACGGTAAAAGGGATTTTGAATAAGGAAGGCTATCACTCCATTTTGCAGCGCCATGCCATACCCTGTGGACAGCGCTTGACTGGAGCCAATTTCATCCTGCAACAGGACAATGACCCAAAGCCACCTCCAAATGATGCAAGAACTATACAGGGAAGAAGCAGGCAGCTGGTATTCTATCTGTAATGGAGTGGCCAGCGCAATCACCAGATCTCAACCCCATTGAGCTGTTGGGGGAGCATCTTGACCGTATGGAGCGCAAAAAGTGCCCATCAAGCCATTCCAACCTGTGGGAGGGGCTTCTGGAAGTATGGGGTGAAATTTCTCCAGATTACCTCAGCAAATTAACAGCTAGAAGCCAAAGGTCTGCAATGCTGGAATTATTAAATTAATAATTATGAAAATTATTATTTCAAATACAAATCATTATTTCTAACCTTGTCAATGTCTGGAAGAGATTTCTATTCATTTTGCAGCTCATTTGATAAATAAAAGTATCAGGGAAAACACAAAATTGTCTGGGTGACCCCAAACTTTTGAACGGTAGTGTATATGGGCATGGGCGTAACTAGAATGCATACGGCCCCATAGCAAAAGGAGATGGAGCCCCACCACCTAATGACAATAAACTAAAATAGCAGCATAAGTAGCAATAACTAAAGATATAAATAATGGCGCCGTATATCAGGGAGTAGTAGTGCTGAAGAGCAGAAAGTCACCAACTACTTGTTCCCTACAAAAAGAAACATTGTTCGTGTACTTGAGTGGGTCTCCTTTAACCTCTAGGCCCTATAGTATTTGCTATGGCTATAGTTATGCCTATGCATGCGCACACATAGATATCAGTAATCCTAAACCCTTAATCCTAGTCGTACTGTTCTGTCAGGTTCCTTCTATATTAGCTGAGTGACAACCCCTGTGGAACCTTTCCTAGAAATTGTTATAACTAAACATAATGTGTCTTTAGAAAATTCCCTATTGTTCAAATCACATTTTTATTGTTATATTTTTAAGAAGGATGATGAGGTTTTTTATTTTCTACTATCTAAAAATAGCCTGAAATCCTACAGTTTTTCCTCTGGCCACTAAGGTTGAATCCACACCTGAGATGTGATTTCTGGTTTTCTGTTACATTATGGCAACAGAAAAATAAAAATATCAGTGGTGCCGGATCCATTTCATGACAGGTACAAATGGCATTGGATGGGCCCCACTGACTATAGTAGGGTCTTGGGGTCTGTCAGGTTTCCATCAGGGTGTCCATAATTTAACCCCTTAACGACCGCCCACCGACTTTTAACGACGGCTGGTGCGGGTTGTTCGTCTACAGCGACGTCCTGATCCCAGAGCATCTCCTGCGAGCTCCGGGAAGCGGGGGAACCCACGCACCCCGGTGCTTTAACCCTTTGATTGCGGCGGATCGTCACCGCAGCGCAATCAAAGGGTTTCTCTGCTCTGTTGCCGGTGACCCGTCAGAGCCCGGGGAACGGCTGCACAGTCAGTCCTGGGGACCTAGAGTAGCCCCAGAGCTGTCTGTGTAACAAGCCAGTGATCAGGGCAGACTGTGTGCTGCCCTGACTGCTGCCTGTGTCAGACTGACACAGATTATAATGTATTAGCATATATGAATATGCTAATACATTGCTAAGTTTTGAAAAAAAAAAAAAAAAAAGAGTTCTCCCTTCATGGGATTTCAAAAAAAAAAGTAAAAAACATAAAAGTGTAAAAAAAAATTAATAAAAAAATAAATAATAAAATAAAAATAAATATTTAATAAAAATTAATTGTGCATATATTACACACACATAAAACCCTACACATATTAGGTATCCACATGACCGTAATAACCTATGGAATTAATCTAACAAGTTATTAAGTGTGAAATGTGAATGGTGTAAAAAAAAAAAAATTACATTTTTTTTTTTTTTTAAATGATGCAATTATTTATGATTGAACTTAAACTATTCACCCATAAAGTACAACTTGTCTCGAATAAAACTAGGCCTCATACAACTACATCATTGAAAAAATAAAAAGGTTCCAACTGTTGAAACGCAAGGAGGCAAAAATTAAAAAAATGTTCTGGTCATTAACTACTTTTCAGGCCCGGGGCTTAAGGGGTTAAACAAAAAAAATGGCAGTACATGCTTTTTTTTTTTTTCTTTTTTTAACATGATTTTTAATGGAATCTGTTCCTATTGACACCTCTGACACCGATGTGAACCATTCCTAAGCCAAATAACGCTCTGACACTTAGACTATGTCTAAACGACATGCATTTCACACAGAGAAATAAATGGGACTTGTTTCTGACTGTAAACAGCAATTAAAAAAAATTTACCCTAAATCCACATGCAATAAGCATGTGAAATACTAATTAATAACCATGTCAGTTCCTGTTCACTGTATCCTATGTCCATGTGGCTGTTATAAAACATATCTCAAAATAATGCTAAAAACGCTCAGGCAAAATGGCTGCTCCCATAATCATGTAGGGAAAAGAGAATAAAATCAGAAAATAAAAACGAAAAACTAGAAAATAGTATGTATTAGTATTTGGTCTTAATTAGAAAAATAAAAATAGGTAATACAGTCCCTTTAAGGGGACACTGCCATCAGAAAGGTATATTTTTGTTATAACCAATATTCCTGGAAAACAATTTTATTAGAATTTTTGGCAATTTTTTTATTTTGTAAGACTTATGCAATTCAAACTTACATATAAAATATTATTCTTTTTTTTTTGTTTAATTGTGTTTTTATTAGAATTCAACATATTTCAAAGTTACAAGCTTTTGAATAAAATCATACAAGAACAATGAACGAAAACAAGTTCCAACTATGTAGAATAAGGCGTTATACAACTATGTCTCAAACACATTTGATCAGTAAATTGTGATTTCTTAATATTTAACTGCGAAAGACATAACTTCAAATTTGTTTCAGCTGATGTTCATAGTGAAATGTTCATAGTGAAAATGAGAGTGGGAACACTCAAAGATAGTATGACAAGTAACAAGACACAAACGGTGGCGGGGGAGACAACATTAATAATTCTCCGGGTACAAAAATAATAAATTCTGTAAGGGGTATAGTCATCAGGTCTTAGTTTATACGTTATTAATAGTGACATAAGTGTCCCATGGCAACTATACAGCATCAAAATTTTCCATGGCATTATTAATTGATGCAGTTAAGTATTCCATACTCCTTATAGATTTGTCTCTGAAAAACATCTTGTACGCTCGGGGGATCTGTACGTTTCCAAAAAGAGGCAATTAAACACCTAGTTGCTGTTAAGATGCTTAAAATCAGTTTCAATGTTGTTTTTTTCACATGCCCTGGAAATAAATTTAGTAAGCAGAAGGTTGGGTCATATGGGACCTGGAAGCCCGTCAAATCTAATATAAACTTGTGTATCGCTGCCCATAGATTTTGAATAATATGGCAGTCCCAAAATATATGATATATATTTCCACCATGTGTTTGACATCGCCAACATTGATCTGGAATTGTCGGGTTAAAGGGGATGTATCGCTTCCTTACTTCGGCTGAGTCACACTTCTCTTAGCTTCCCAGCTCTGTGAATGCAGGGGCGTCTCTTCCCCTCCCAGCTGGATAACATCATCCCCCCTTCACTGCTGGCCTGAGACACCCCCCCTCCTCTGAGTCCACATATCACTGTGTCTCTCCCTATCAGTCTTATTTTATAAGAGCTGTATACATACCACAGGCTGCATTCAATCTAATCTGAGCACTGATCTCTCACAGCTGGAGATGTATTACAGCTTTCTAAGAACGGCACAGATCTGCGTGTATGCAGGAGAGTTAGGCACAGGGTCAAAACTGTCATGTTTTCTCATTGTACAATCTGCTGCAGTCTGTTTCTGCTAGGTGTGGAAACAGAAAATGCTACGGCCCCTAACTCTGAGTCAGACACACAGCTCCGTGAATCGACCCAGGGGCTGTACAGAATGTAAATGAGCTCTCAGCTAGTGAATTGCAAGGAGGAGGGATTAGACCCACACTGGATATCAGTGTAAATAAAAACACAAGATAAGGGACACTGTGAGAATGACATCCAATTGCAAAGTTGCTTGTTTTCACTGTCCCCTTATTTTGAAGACCATTTAATGAAACGATAACACCCCTTTAAGCTTGTGCAGCAACGATGGGGTGTGATACCATAGCATCAAAATTTTATATTGGTTCTCCTTGTAAACGTTACAGATAGATGTTTGAGCCACTCTTTTCCATATCAGATCCCATTCATCCCCTGTGATTTGTCTGCCTATATATCCTTCCCATTTAGACATATACAGGTGTATGATTGGTTCTTCTGGGAATGGGTTTTGTAATATGGAGTAAATCTCTGATATCAGACCCTTAGTTGAGGTTTATAATTTACAAATTAACTCGAATCTTGACGGTAGGGAGACCTTTGTAGATTTCAGCGTGGTTTGTAAAAAGTGTGAAATTTGTAAATGTGAGTAGCGGCAGCTTTCTGGAATCTGAAGATCAGCTTTAATCTTCTCAAATGGAAGAATCTGCCTGGTCCTACGATCCGCAATGTCTGCAAACCGAAATAATCTGCATCAAACCATGGTTTCCATGTATGGTTACCTATGCTATCTGGCAATAGCGGGTTAAATAAGAAGGAGGTCATAGCCGACTGAGTGGAACTAAGTCCAAATTTCTGGGCACATCTCTTCCATATCGTCCAAGTCAATTGCATTGGCCCTAGTAATGAGGATTCAAGATGGGTGTGAGACGTGGCCCAGAGCAAAGAACTCGGGTGGACCGGTGCTAACCATAACTTCTCTATTTCGGCCCACCTTGAGGTCGCTAGTAAGGAAGACCATGCGGGAATTCTACGGAGCTGTGAAGCCCAATAGTACTTAATTATATCTGGCACTGCAAGTCCCCCTTCCTTCCTACCCAGCAACATGACACTCCTTCCTATCCTATGTCTTTTGTTAGACCAAATAAATTGAAGGAAAAAGGCCTGAACTGCTTTTACGTCTTTTAGTGGAATCGGGATCGTTAGGGCTTCAAACAAATATAAAAGTTTAGGTAGCAAAGTCATCTTCACTGCTGAAATTCTACCCAAAAGGAATAATGGTAGAGGCATCCACTTTTTCAATAAAGATCTAATCTCATTGTATTTAGTTGGAAAGTTATTACTATACAGGGTCGAATAGGACGGCGTTAATTCCCAAATATCACAGAGAATTAGTTTTCCAATTATAACGATAGTTCGCCTTTAAAGACAAGAAATCTTCTTGAGCCATATTAAGAGGTAAAGCTTCCATCTTAGAGGTATTAATTTTATAACCAGAAAGATTATAGAATTTGTGTAAGAGTTGCTGTAGATTCGGAAGGGAGATGTGTGGGGAGGTTAAGGACAACAAAATGTCATCGGCAAATAATGATGATTTAAATTCCCTATCTTTTACAATAATTTCATGAATATCTGGGTTTAGATGAACGGCTGCTGCAAAAGGTTCGACACACAAGACAAATAGAAGGGGAGACAATGGGCAACCCTGGCGCGTGCTATTTGAAATTTGTATTAGGGGAGATAGGCTATATGGCAATTTAATTGTAGCTGTGGGTATGGAGTAGAGGGAATACAGCGCTTGGAGGAAAGGACCCCTTATTCCAAACCTTTGCAGCACCGACATCATATAAGACCAATTGATGCGGTCAAATGCCTTTTCGGCATCTAGGCTCAAGAGTAGTGCTGATTTATCCATTTTGTTGACCGCATCAATCAGGTTAATTATTTTCCTGGTATTAGCACCCCCTTGGCGGAACATTACAAATCCAACCTGGTCTTTATGCACTAACTGTGGCAGCCAAATTGCTAATCTATTTGCAAAAATTTTAGTGAATATTTTAAGATCAGAATTAAGTAGTGCAATAGGTCTATAGTTGGAGACCTCCACAGGATCTTTATTGGGCTTTGGTAGTAAAGTTATATATGAATGTAAGAAAGAGGCCGGTACCATCGATCCCTCCAGTATGGCATTATACAGTTGTATTTGGTAATCTACTAATTGGGGGTTAAAAATTTTATAGTGAAGATAAGTCAGTCCGTCAGGACCCGGTGACTTTCCTGGGGGTAATGATTTAAGAACTTCTTCCAACTCTTCAGGCGTTATCCTGGAGTTGAGAGAGTCTGTAGCTTCCTGGGGAAGTGACGGCAGGTTACATGAGGAGAAAAACTGTTGTAAAACCGCATCCCTTGCTGTCTTTTCCTTCGGCAAGTGATCAGGGAGCGTGTAAAGGTCTGAAAAGTATTTGTGAAACATTTGTCCAATTTTTTGGGGGTCGTAAGTGATGTGTCCCTTGCTATCCTTTAGAGCTTGTGGAGAGTGACGTTCTTGGTCGTCCCGCAGCTGTCTGGCCAACAGTGAGTGGGCTTTATTTCCCCGTTCATAGTATTTTTGTTTGGAGTACAACATTAATTTCTCAGTTTTTGCTAGTGCCAAACTTTTAAGTTGTGCACGGATGTCTAAAATTTTTCTAAGTAGGGATTTAGTAGGCCGTACAGCTAAGGAGGACTCCAACACCGTTAATTGCGATTGTAAGTTTTCTCTCTTCAAGGTAGAGTTTTTCTTGATTCGCCTGCCTATGGCTATACACCATCTCCTCAACACCGCTTTATGGGCTTCCCAAAGCGTGACAGGAGAAGAAACCGTGCCGTCATTGGTAGAAAAATAATCTATTATATGTTGTCTTAGTTCCTCTCTCGTCTGTGGGTTTTTAATGATACTTTCATTTAACCCCTTCCCGACATTGGGCGTATGCATACATCCTAGCGGGAAGTGACTTCCCGCAAATGGACGTATGCATACGCCCTGGCGATCGTGCGGGCTTGCGGCGAGCCGCGCGCGATCGCGGCATGGAACCAGCGGTAAATTACCGCTGGCTTCATGCCCCATCACCCCCGGCCGGAGTGAGCTCCGGCCGCGGGTGAAAAACGCATCATTACCGCAGCCTGTCATGGCCGCAAGAATGAAGGCGCAGGCAGGAGGAGTGAGCTCCCTCTGCCTATAATCGGCGCAGGAGTGGCAGAGATGCCGCTCGCCCGTCTCCTACCGGACTCCCCGGATGCTGTCTGAATGCATCCGGGTAGTCTGGTGACATCCCCATGCCCACAATGCATTGTGGGCATGGTGTCCCTAGTTGCCATGGCGACCTATGCACAGCAGTAACGCTGTGCACAGATCGCCTCTTCAATCAGCAATCTAATGATTGGTTTTCCCCTGTGGGGATTTGCATTTACAAATCCTCACTGGGGAAAATTAAAAAAATGTGAAAAAGAAAAAACAAAAAAGAAAAAAACAAACAAAAAAAAAAATTAAAACACATACATCCCCTTTTTTCCCCTTTACAAACCCAATGCGGGCAAAAACGACCACCCCCTTTTTAAATCTGTCCACGTTTTTAATTAACCCGTAGGTAACCCGTAAAAAAAAAAAAACAAAAAACAGCACAGAATTCATTTTTGTGCATCCGCACACATTAAATGGAATAAAAAGCACAAAAACTCATATAAACCCCCAAAGTTGTACCAATTAAAACGCATTCACCCCAAAAAAAAATTTCCCTACACTCCTGTATACGGAAAAAAAAAAATTTAGGGCTCTAGAAGACGCGTCATAATATTTTTTAACACAATAAAAAACATTTTTTTTTAAATGTTTCCAAATTAAAAAAAACTATAAAAAAGGGTATCGCCTAATCAAAAACGACCCTGAAAAAGCAAACGGTCAGGATACTGCACGGTGAATGCTTTTAAAAATAAAAATAAAAAACCCCCAGGAAATGCGAAATTTTTTCAAAATGCCTCCAAAAAAACCCAATAAAAAGGATAAAAAGGGGCTTCCCCCCAAATGTCAAAAAAATCAACCATCCCCAAAAAACAAGCCCTAACACCCGTAACAAAAAATAAAATTTAGGCTACAAAACAGGCATAAAAACGTTTTTTAAAAAATTTTTTATTGTGTAAAAATTAAAAAAACATAAAAAAAAAAAAAATTTTTATCTTGAATTTGTACCGACCCCCTAAAAAATTCCGTCTTTATACTGCAGGGTGACGCGGGAAAAATTTAAAAAAAAACAACGGAAATGCGTTTTTCATTTATGCCCAAAAAAAAAAAAAACTTTGGAACACCTGTGCCCCAAAATACAATACACCCCTAGAGAATCTATGAGGCGTCTGTCCCAAAAAAGGGGACTTTTTAAGGGTTTTACCGTTCTGGTATTTTTTGGGGGCTTTGAAATGCACATGGGGCCCCCCCAAAACTGCTTCCCAAAAACCAAAACACTCCCCCCTTATCCCCGCCCGGCGCCCAAACAGCATTTAACCCACAAGGTATAGCCGAACTTGGAAGAATTGCTAACAAGGTTTTTTGGGTTTTTTTTACCAGGACCCCTTTTAAAAATTTAAAAATTTTTAGCAAAAAAATTTCAGATTATTGGGGAAAAAAATTTTTTTAAAATTTTCCAGCCAACGCTAAAATTTTTTTTTGACACACCTGTGGGGTCATATGCCACAAAACCCCGGATAATTTTCCCTTTAAGGGGGGAGTTTCCAATTGGGGGATTTTTTAGGGATTTTTAATTAATTTTTAGCACCTTTGGGGGTTCCGCAAAATGAAAAGGGCCCCCCAAATAAAATCGTAATGAAAAAGAGACCCCCAGAGCCAGTAGGTCCCCCATTCTGGGCTTTTGGGGGAGCCAAAAAAAGCACTAGGGCCACAATGGATATCCTGAAAAAAGGCAGAACTGGGGGGTCAATATTAATTTTTATTTCCCTGATACATTTAAACCCATTCTTGTAATAATGCATAAAAATTTTAAAATCGCAAAAAAAGAAAAATTTTTAAAAAAACCTTTACTTCCCTTTGCTTTAATTCCGTGAAACACCTAATGGTTTTAAAAAACTTCCTAAATGCGGTTTTTTAAAACTTTAAGGGGGTAGTTTCTTAATTGGGGCCCTTTAGGGGTATTAACAACCCGGTCACTCAAAGTCACGTAAACTGGACTGGTTCCTAAAAAAAATTTTCTTGCAATTTTTGTTGAAAATTTAAAATTACTACTAAAAATTTCTAACCCCCTAATTCGTAAAAAAAAAAGACATTTAAAAAAAATTAGGCCAAACTAAAACAAACAATGGTAATGCTAATTTTTAAAATTTTTGAGTGGAATAAAAATCTGTCTTACATGCAGAAAATTTTTTAAGTTTTAAAATTTGGGAAATTTTTTTTAAATTTTTCACATTTTTTGATTTTTTTCACAAATAAACAACATTTTTTGGGCCAAAATTTTTTTACTATCTTAAAGTATAATGTGTCACGAAAAACAATCTCTGAATCAAAAAAGGTTTTTAAAATGTCAAAAAGTTATTCTCACATAAAGGACACATGACAGATTTTAAAAAAAGGGCTCTGTCAAAGGCCAAAACTGGCTCCGGCGGTAAGGGGTTAAGCGGCAGTGGCAGTTACGGATGGGGGTATTATGTGTTTTAAGAGAGAGTGTGAGGCCATGTTCACACGGGTTAACTGCGGGAACGAAATTTAAACGCCCCGAAATTTAAACGCCGGTGGCCGGGGGCGGAGCGGGGAGGGAGCGGGGTCCGCACCCTCGCCGACCATAGACTTCATTACCAGCGGCGCGTTATACGCCGCGGTTTAATCACATGTCAATTATCTCCCCCCTCGGCGTAATTCGCCGAGCAGTGAGAGGAGACGTAATCCATAGTTCTCTATGAGAACTGTGGATTACCGTAGTTACTAGGGATGAAATTCAGCCCATAATTTCGCCCCGTCCCTTCCGGCGCGTAATAACGGACCGAAATACATCCAGGATATTTGCCATGTGAAAAAGGCCCTTATAGGGCAGATCAACCATGGATAGAATTAATATCAGCTGAAGCCATATGCCTCAAAGCCGGAATGTTTCCAAAGAAATAATCGATTCATGAGTAGGATTAAAGGGGGGAGGGGGGGGGAAGTATAGGAATGCCCCCTTGGATGATCAATTCTCCACAAATCAAATAAAGCATATTTCCTAATCAGTTTTCTAAACTCCCGAGAAAACCTGGCCTGAGCAGGGGTACAAGGGGTTGCATTCAAATGTACTCTCTCAGCTGATTCTGAGAAGGCTACATTAAAATCCCCGCCAACTAGTAATGTGGAGGATACGGACCTTTTCAGTTTAAGAAAAATTTTGTTTAGAAAGCGTATTTGAGAATAATTGGGTGCATACATAGCCTTCTCTTAGTAGGTAAGTTAAGACCTTTGACATTTAATGACACTAGTTTAGCCATCATATAATATTTCAAAAATAGAACAAACCATTAGTTTTTCCCCCTTGTATGACAAGCCACAAGACAGGACACAATAGGATGGGTAAAGACCGGACAACACTACTATACAAAACCAGAAATGCATAACTGTAACCAACAAATAAAAATAAAAAAGAGAAAACAGGTTTACCTCTTTGGGTAAATACCAGAGTGAAAAAACTCTGGTGTATGGTATAATAAATAATATAAAAAAACTTCTCAGGAACTATACAAAGGAAAAAAAAATTCAAAAGGCTTTTAGTCTCCAACTAAAACGTAAAAAAAAAAAAAAAATTACTAGAGACTTGTTAGCCTGAACTACCCTTTGTGGGGAGAAAAGTATAAGGCACTTCAAGATGACCCCTCGAAGCCTCAAATTTTTATTATGGTGTCCGCGAAGCACAGCGTCAGAAAGAGCGAGCCGGGCCAAATGTGGCCCCCCTCCCTCTCCGACCGCCACCCTCCCAGACCCAAAATCATGTGGAAGCTGCAAATTTTAGCAATATTGAAATGTACATTTTACGGAACCTGGACCTTTTAAGATCAAGACATGTATAAGAAAGTAGGTAATATAGCCTAACTAGACTATATCCTAATATTATTGAAAAAAGATGTTAGACATATTCAGCAAATACTCAAGTTGTCGGCGAACTCATCAAGCCTGTGGAAAGTCCCTTCTGGTCTCTGGAAGATCGTCTTCTTCGTCCCCCGACGACAGGTTGCCAGGTCACTGGTGGTGCCGGTGAAGGCAGTTTCAGCTCCCAGTCTGGAATTTCAGGAAGGGCGATGTCCAGCTGCTTGCAGAAATGACGAAGGTCAGCGTGCGATCTCAACACCACAGATTTACCGTCTTTATTGGCAATGAGCATGAAGGGGAAACCCCATTTATAGAGTATAGAATGACGTTTAAGTGTCTCTAGCAGGGGCTTCAGACATCTCCTTTTGTATAGAGTCATCCAAGAGAGATCTGGATAAAATTGAATTGGGACCCCCTCATAATCAATAGCTTTTAAGGATCTAGCTTTACACATTATACGTTCTTTTAGTTCAAAGTCCTGTAAACAGCAGATTATGTCTCTTGGTTGGTTAGTAAAAGATTTGGGTTTTAAGGCTCGATGGGCTCTTTCCAATTTTGTAATATGAGAGGGTGGCTCGCCTAGTAGGGAGTTAAAGATTATGTTGAGGACAGCTCTTACATCTTCAGTTCCTTTGGATTCCGGGACGCCTCGTACCCTGATGTTATTACAGCGCCCTCTGTTGTCTAGGTCCTCTAGGTGCTTATCGGTATCCCTGAGCATTTGAGTTTGTGATGATATTTGGGTTTGCAGTTCATTTATATATCCTCGAGTCTCGTCATGAGCCCCCTCCAGATCATTAACACGGACTGCTATGACCCTAAGGTCTGAGCGTACTGCTGCAATCTCAGCTTTGCACGTTTCTTTGAGTTCAAACACTAAGAGTTTAAAGTCACTTTTGGTTGGTAAGTGGTTGAGATAGGCTTTCCATTCTGGAATCTGAGGTGTCGAACCAGTTGTCATATCTGGAGCTCCCAGTATAGATTCAGAGGAAGAAGTCCAATGACAATCAGGAGATTTTTCAGCAAGCAAGGACGAACCCATTGGTTCTTCTATAGGGTCACACCAAGATTTTAAAGGCACTCCTGAAGATTTTCTCCCGCGTCTAGGGGGTTCTATGTTGTTTAGACGACATAAAAGAATTAGGATCAGAAACAGGATGAGAGTCCAGTGATATATTAGCCTGTAGAGTTTGTGTAGGTAATGGTGTATCACTATCTTGATCTTTACTGTCTACAGTGGTAGCAATTGTTGGACGTGACAAGCCAGATAGGGTGTGGATAGGATGTTGGTCCAAAGATGGCGATGAGTGAATGGTTGGAGAATCAGCCGCTCCCTTTGATGGCTTCTGAGTGGATTGTGGTATCAAAGTTGTATTTTTGTATGCTTTAGACCACAGGTGTCAAACTGCTGCCCTCCAGCTGTTGGGAAACTACAACTCCCATCATGCATTTGCATAATCTATAACAGTGGGCATGATGGGAGTTGTAGTTTCCCGACAGCTGGAGGGCCGCAATTTGACACCCCTGCTTTAGACGTTCTCAAGTATCTTCTGATACTGTGCTTATCACTTTGTCCCAGATCAGGAATTGGACGTCTTTTGCGTTTTTTCTGTTCTCTTGCTTTAGCCAGGATAGCACTAAGCAGGTTAAGTGTAGCGGGAAACACAAAATGGCCGCCGTGACCACAAGGCTGTGCTAATGGCTGCCTCCCAGATCCTGCTCTTCTCCGAGCTATGCTGGATATATTAAATGTTTAGGGGCCTTCACTGGCATTCACAAGTCCCATATATATGCTTCCCCGGGTTCTGCTGACCTGTAAATATATGCAGGAAGCTGCGTTCCTTATCCTCGTAGAATCAGCTCTGGTGGATGTGCTCAGCAACGTGGCGCCTCCCGATACAGGGCACGCGTCTCCCCTGCTAACCGGCGGCAAGGAGCGGTCGAGAGTGCTGAGTAGCTGTGAGATGTCGAGGCTCTCAGAAATGTCGGCGTCCGGCTCTGGAATCGCGCCCTCTTCTACCCCTTCTGCACAGGAGTCTTCAGTGCTGCGGTCCCTTCCGTGTGACCGGAAAAGCCCGGGAAACCTGCGCGCTCCGCTGCGGGACCCGCCGGCGACGGTGTCGGCTCAATCAGGTACCGGGGTTGTGTCCGGGTGGGTCTAGGATGCGGCCAGGACCGTTCTAGTCCTTTTATGCCAGGTTCCGATAGCTGCAGCTTCCTTTAGACCGTTGAGGTTTCTCAGAGAGACTCGTTCAGGCGGCCATCTCTCTCAGCGCCAAGCCACGCCCCCCAAAATATTATTCTTTAGCTGAGAGAAAAAACTATTGTACGGCAGGCCAGACTAATCTCACATTACTTCAGCTGCAACTTTTCCCTACATATTCTCATTACAAATAGTAGTTAATGACATAATGATTGCTCTATTGTTCTCTCCATGGGGATAAATAAGATTATATTAGACCACAAGCAATAAATTAAAGGAAAATAAGCTATTTTTTTCGGCACTTGGAAGGGGGTTGTTTTTTCACACTTATTAGGATATTTCGATCAAATTCACTCTCAGACCAAAGCCACAGAAAAAGGACATCAAAACCTCTTACTGCTTGCTTCAGAGCTCACAAATCGGGAATGCACAAAAGGGGGAACTTTAAGAAATGCTAAAAAAAAACAAAAAAAAAAAACAACCCCCAATTACAAAAAAATCCATATAATAGTCATACATTACTAGTCAATATGTGAAAAGAAAAATTTTGATGGTAATGTCCTTTTATAGAGTATCTCTGATGTCCTAGCTGTGTCTCACACCAGAAGTTTAGGGGAGTTTCCACCAAGGACATTTATGGCAGAACCATAGGACCTATCTCCAAAATGGGGGTCGCAGAAGTAGGCCTAGCTGTTTCCGTAACTCGCGTATAAGACCTATACCTTTCAGCCATTCATGGTATATCATACGGCTCTGTCATGTCCATTATGGGAATATGTCTTTAATTCTCATGTCTAACATTGAGGCAGTTATGCATTGCAGAAATGTTTTCTGCATAGGAGCGAGATTTAGGGGGACTTTCTAACAAAAGAATAGAATTTTTTAAAATTTGAGTACATACAGTACAATTACTTGCTCAATCAATATACAGTTATGTGCAAAATAACAGCGGTATAACATCAGTCATGCGTTTAATTACTATGTTTTTGCTAAAAACATAATACATCATGGTAAAAAAGTAATGAGTAGGTGGAGCCGAGTAACGAGCAACCAAACTGACTCATTTAATGAAAAGAGGTGTTCAAATAAATGCAGGGTGGACTTCAATGCGTGAGGTCATTCATTTTGTGAAGAAACAGGTGTCAGTTATGACCCTTATTTAATGAAGGACGGAAGCCAATGTTGTTCCTGCTAGTTTTAGCCTATTCTTACTGACACGAACCACAGGAGAGTGACATATGTGGCCATAATAACTTAACCTTTAAATATATAAGATCCAAACCATAACACAGCGCTAACAATGCAACACAAAAAAATTAAAACCAAACATCAGGGGAGGGATAATGGTGGCCCTATTACAACCCTAAAAAGGACCTAAGACGACCCTAACACTATCGCAAGACACAGGAAAGTCGTCCAAAATAAGGACTGGTCCAGTCAGGAACCTGACCCAAATACAGCTTACCCTAAATAAATTCTAAGGGTCCCTCCAACATGTTTCGATCCTCCTAACCCGATCATTCTTTAATATGGATCTCATCAGGATGGTTTTGAACACATGGTACAGAAGAAAAAACCCTCAAAGAGATATAATAAAAGGGTAACAAGTAGATACTGTGGATATCAACAGAACGTTTTATAATAGCTAAACATACACACTCAATCCAGATTATGTGTGCAGGCAACATGATTAAATACAGCATACCTGAAAAAAGTGGCACACCCGTATCACCCCAGTGTTGTAAATGGAAACACCGTGGCGTCCCTCACACCTGGTCTCAGCTTTAAACCAGCCCTGCGTCCACTCTGTTAAGTTTTATGGCCACATAGTCCTCTCCTGTGGTTTGTGTTTTGTGATCTAAGAGGTTCTGGTATATACCCCCTATATCTGTGGGTGTGTTTTGTATCCCATTCTCAGTGAGTACAATAGGTTGTTCCAGACATTGTACCAAAGGAAAAAAAACTTTGTTTAAGAAGTTGATTGGTGTGGGCAAAACATATCAAGAAATGCAAAAAATAATTGGCTGCTCAGCTAAAAAGATCACCAAGGCTTTAAAATGGCATCAGAAACACATGGTAGGACAAGGAATATGACCACCCGACTAGGCCATAGAACAGCAAGAATGGCAAAGAGACATCCAATCATGAACTCCATGGAGATGATAGAAAATCTTCACTTCTCTGAGTGCTGCAACAATCAGAAGGCGCCACCGTGAAGCCAAACTATTTGCTAGAAACCCTCGTAAAGGACCAGGGCTGAAAAAATATGTCTTGAAAAGGTTACAGTTTACCAAAGAACACACTGACTAAAGAGAAGAGACGCAGCACTCTATGAACAGATGAGAGCAAGAACGTTCTTATTTGGTCTTAAAGAGGTTCTCTCACTACAAGGATTGTTTTTTTATGTAAAGATCTTCATGCAAAAAACAGTACACTTTGTCGATGTATGTCCATTGACAAGTGTCCTACCTATTCTAATATCCCCTCTTGTCTGGGCTGCATAAGCTCCTCAGGATCGCTAGAGTCTACAGACTAGTTTTGATCTCACTCCTAATAGGCCTGCCAGCACTGGTTGCTTATACACAGACCTGGCTTCTACTGCAGCCTAGCAGAAGCCAGTAAACAAGTGACGCCCCTAGAATTTCAAAATATTAAATCAGAAAAACGTAGGACTGAGGAAGATGAATCAATGTAGCGAGACAACCCCTTTAAGGCTGCAGAAAGTTTTTCAGTAGAAACATAAATACTGAATCTACCGTGAAGACTGTTAAACATGGTGCTGCAAGCAGAATGGTTTGGGTTTGTTTCTCATAATCTGGAGTTGGGCCCTTTTATCACACACCAGACAGCACAGACAAGTTTGAATATATAAAAGTACTGGAAGAGGTCATGTTGCTTATGCTGAAGAAGACATGCCCTTGAAATGGGTGCTTCAAAAGGAAAATCACCCCAAACATACCAGCAAGCGTCAACAACCTGGTTCCATCCCAACAAGATTGATGTGATGAAGTGACCGCCCACTCCCCAGATCTCAAGCCGATCGAGAATTGTGGTGTGACAACAATGCAGTTTTTGATGCAAATGAACTGTGGAATTTAGTTCAGTCTGTTTGGGCTGGAAGACCTGTTTTCAGGTGTCAGATGTTAGTTGACTTCATGCCACAAAGACATAAAGCAGTTCTCAGAAATAAAGGTTACACAATGAAATATTGGTTCAGTGATTACAGAAAAGCGAAATCTGGAAGCACATTTTAATTTCTACTGTAAATATTTGAGTTGGATAATGAAGATGCGTTCACTGCTATTTTTTGGAACAGCCTATTACATTTTCTTCATTTTCAGTTTATAATTTGATATTTTGATCATGGTTTTTATTTGGATTTGAATGTGGAGGACTCCCAGTGCCCCCAGTGCTCCCAGTGCCCCCGGTGCCTTTGTGTATGTGGAAATAATTGCTATGATGTGGATTGAGTTTTTTGTCATTTTTTTTTAAAGACACTGCAATTATTTGGCACATAACTATACCTAGTAATTCCTACACTATATATGTTCCACGTCAGGCTGTGTATCACATAGATGGACTGATATGACTGCACATTTTCCATACATTATCCATAGAGAAGTTTGTTCTTGTGGTGCAGGGTACAGTAAGTGCTGCCTCATGCTAAAAACTGGGAACGTGGCCAAACTTCAGAACAGTCTTCTGCAAAGTTTAAAGGAGGTGATCGATCGTGTCTCTGAAACTTTTACATTGTCTTCTGTATCTCCAATTTATTGTATTAGAGCTAGCAATCCTATACAGGACACATTTTGTATCCTGGCTGGAGGATCATATACGTGTAAGAGATGGGTAGGTATTACAGATGGGCAGTTTATGTAATAGTGTCTGCCACTTTATATGTTGCAGTCATTTTTTTCATTATTATTGCAAAATGTAAGGTCCAGATATTTCATTCCATTAATAATGTGGTAACTTCTTATGTGGCAGGGGGCTGTTTGGTCCCCATCAGCACAGGGGCCTAAGTATTACTGCAGTCAGTGCACCCCTACATTATACCCTTCCCTACAAGTAGCGCCATATGTTAAGCAAGTATACAGAAGATTTCTTTACTACAGAATTGATAAATCCAGCACAGGTTTAGGCGGTCTAGTCTAAGAGCGACATGTCAGAAAAGAGGCTCCTCTATGCCAGTTTTAAGGCGCATTAAATGAGTGTATAGTGTACCTGAGTAAAAGAACCTGTCAAATCTGGCGTCTGTTATACCTTGCATAGTATAATTGATGCGCCTAATGTAGGTGCATAACATTTCATTACTAGCATAATTGATGCGTCTACTTTAGGAGCATTCAGATGTGTCGTGCCTGGCATATAATGCTCCTAGTTTTGGTGTACTACAGTTCATTTATATAGAGAATAGGGCGACAATAGTTTTTTTGTGGAAAAATACACCCAAAAAAAAGGCACAGCCCTAATGGGACATGTCGTCCTAAGTGTACACTTTCTAATACTTGGCTTACTTTATGTCACTAATTGCGCTCAGATTGTGGCACAAAGTTTAGCACAAGTCAGAAGTGTCTAAAACACAAAATAAATGGGATCTAAAGCATGTACGCCAGTATATTTGGTGTTCATTGCTCTACAGTTCTGGCACAGGTGCCATAATGAACGTGCCTCACTAGGCCTCATGTATGAAAACTAAGTGTGGAACGGTCTTTCTTGCCCATAGTAACCAGTCAGAGCCCATAGCAACCAATCAGAGCTCAACTTTCAGTTCCTGTACTGCTCTGGAAAAATGAAAGCTGAGTTCTGATTGGTTCTTGTGGGCTCTGATTGGTTGCTATGGGCAACACAGAGAGTAGTAGTGAGGCAAATAGGCAAAATGACAAATTCTTTGCACAATTAAGTGTAAATTTAGAATTTGATGCTTCCAATTTTTCAGTGACTCATTCTGTAGGATAAATTCAGAGCCTCTTAACACTTGATTGACTTTTTACACCAACTACTAGGGAATGTACACACAGTGGGCCTGATTTATCAAAACTGTCTAACAGTAAGAATGTCCTTTAGTTCCCATGGCAACCATCAAAGTACACTTTATTTTTGAAACAGCTGTGGAGAAATGAAAGCATAGCCCCTGATTGGGTTGCATGGCAACTAAGACAGTCTTACTGTTAGACAGTTTTGATAAATCAGGCCCAGTGTTCTTCAATACGTTTTTCGATCTGAAAAACACTGTGTAAAACGTATCCAAACATGTACCCAACGTGTGCTGCGTGTTTGGATTCGCTTTCTGTGCAGCAGAAACGAACCTATAGTTTTAAAAAGGGTTTTTGATATGTAAAACAGATGAATTAACATTTCAATTTTTTGTGACTCGATCCATAATTGCATCCAAAAAGATTCATGTAAACAAAACACGAACCCATCTGAACCCAATACATTTTTCACAATGAAATCAATGTAAATCACACTGAGCATTGTTAGATACATGTTTGGGTTCCGTTTTGGGGTCCAAAAAACGTACCCAAACACGTATCTAAAAAACGCTGTGTGAACATCCCTTTACATGGCACGTTTCATACGGCGTATAGCACCGTGTTCAGGTACATGCCGCAATACGTCTTGGTTATACTGTTGAAATTATGCGCTTGCAAGCGCATAATTTCAATGCGACTACGCCGCACAATTGGCCAAAGCAGATAGCTGCCTCCTAAAGTTTTTACTGTGTTACGCCGCGCATATACCTTACAGAATTGACACATCAATTTACGAGCCTAAAAATATGCACGTGTGATTGACGTTTCAATTTTACATTATAACTATGACAGGTTAGTGCAACTTGTTTGGGGGCTTATTTTGGCAGTTATTTGGGCAAAAATATGCCTGAAAGAGGCGCAAAAACAATATTCAAAAGACCCTGTGGGGTTATTAATAGAGGGGGGGGGGGGGGGGGGGGCGGGAAGGAGCGGGCTTGGCAGCTTCCCTTTTTATTTATCTTCCTTACCTGAAAAAGAGGTAAAAACAACCACCTCCCACTATACACCCCTAGGGTATGTTCACACGATGTACTGCGGCGCGGACAATGTGTGTTTCGGGAGCTCCGCCTAATACGCGCAAATTCCCGCAGTGCAGGGGGACGGCAGCCCGCCGGCCCCATTGACATTCGCCGTAATTGCCATGTCACTTATCTTACCGCGCGTACAATACGATCGTATAGTACGAGCAGAGAGAGGAGGCGTAATTCATAGTTCTCTATGAGAACTATGGATTACCGTAATTTCGTCGCGCATCTCGCTCGTATTTGAGCGCAAATACGCTGCAAAATGTGCGCCAAAATTACCCCGTGTAAACATAGCCTTAAAGGCAATCTATCGCCAATATCTTTTTACTTATTAAATCAAGATTCTGATCCATATTCTTTTCTTCTTCGCCGTTTTTATTTTGTGATTTTAGATTTCTCAGTCAGAGAGATACTTTACAGCAGCTTCATGCACATAGCAGCCTTAAGAATGACTCAGTCCCATTGACTTCTATAGGAGAGTTTTTCAGGCTCCTATTGTGACTGGTGGATCCTGTGTTATCTATACACATTGGTGTCACCATTCAGTTTGAACTTGTTTGTGCTGATAATGAGAAGACTACTGAAAATCTTTCAGGAAGTGTCAGACTGTTATTAGGCCTATTGACCAAAGTGAAAACTGCATGACCCTGGGCAACGCCTATCCTCTGCTGACCTAGCCCAACCCTCCAATCCCGAGATCCCTTACAAAAAACACCGAGACTTGGATTGGATAATTTGGCCACAGCAGCCGTTTTATTAACATACAGACAAATCATAATAACAGACAACGAATGAGACTAACCCCCGCAATACCCATCCGCCATAACCATCAACTTGGGGCTGAGGTTCTTGGAGCTAAAAATAAACCAACAACCAGGGTCTGGCGAAAACACCTGCTTCTTCTCTCCGCAGTTTTCTTACCCCCAGCCGTCACCCCCGGCTTCAGGGCACCAAGAGCCATCTCAGGCGGCTAACCATTCCGTGACTTGCTCCCAAGGACGCTGCTCTGTGGAGCCCAAATCTTCGCCAGACCAGACCATCCACGAAATTGGGAGCCAAGCTGAGCCTGACTCCCCCATAAGTTTCCACCGACTCCAAGGACCCCAACCCGCCAGCCACTGTGACAATCAAGCCACCACCAGGATAAGTTCTAACCATTCACCATAACGCCCAACATGTCACAAAAGAAAAAATCCCCCCCCTCTAGTTCCCCCAACATTAGGGAGGGTGGGTGGGACTGCTGTTCTCTGCTGACCGCGCATCTGCTCCTGCGCAGTGCGGGGCTCGGCTTTATATGCCGGCCCCCCTTCCCTGCGCGTCGCCAGCTTGGCTCCACCCCCTTTTACCTTTGCGCCACAGACGGCGCGCCGGGTCATGCGGGGCCTCCCCCCAGGGCTGCGCCCCCATGTCTGGACCCTTCCTGAATTGAAAGGGGTTGTCTCGCTACAAGATTGTTTTTTATTTTCAAGATCTTTAAAAAATAAAGTCACTTTGCAATATATGTCCATTAACAGTGTCCTACCTATTCCTAGATATCCCCTCTTGTATGGGCTCTACCAGCTCCTCAGGTCGCTATAGCTACAGACCTGTTCGATCTCTCCTGATAGGCTGCCAGTGCTGGTTGCTATAGCCACAGACCTGGTGTCTTCTGCAGCTCGTCACTGCAGGCCAGTTGTAGCCAGTAAACTGGCCCTGAATTCAAAAATGAAACCGAGAAAACAGGACTTAGGTGAGATGAATCAAAGTTCTGAGACAGCTCCTTTAAGACTTATTAAAAAATAATGAAAGTGATGTGGAAAATGTAAAAAAAAATAACCAAAAATTCCTAAAAAAATGTGTTTAACATAAAAACGCGAGTTAAACAATAAGTCATTTTTTGATGACATATTCCCTTTAAATAACAGAACCACAATGTCCATCTTTTAATGGGTTGGGATGGCCACAGCTTTTATTAAACTGACAATTCAATAACCACAATAACTGGTTTTGACCCAATTTATCCAGTCTAGTGAAAGAAAGGTCTGTTTATGTATAGAGTTGTAAGTAGCTACACTGTAGCTCAGAGGTAACATTTTTGCTTTACAGCACAAGGGTCCTTGATTCAAATCCCTGCAGGAACTTAACCTGTGGATTTTTTTTTCTCTTTATCAATGCACATACCTTATTGAGGTTTCTTTTTTATTGGTTTGCACTGTTTGACTTATTACTAACTAGTCCAAAGGACAGGAGTAGAATAAGAGCACCTGGGGTTTGAACACTCAGTAGCTACCTGAGAGGAGAGGTGATGTCTGAGAATGTGCGACCAGGACTGAGAAGCTCACAGCCCTGGTCGTATCCCCTGGAGACGAGCTGTAAACAATGGATCACCAAAGGAGCAGCTAAAACAAAAACGGTGCAGAATTTTTAAAAATGATGAATGATGAAAATGTTTATTATTTCACTTTCAAACTTCCCACGTCAATTTTACTTCGTGGCAAAACCCCTATGTAAGGATAACTCTGTTGGATACTATTGTAGGTTTGCCTGCAGTCCTAGGTAAACATTACTCTGTAGGATACAATTGTAGGTATACCTGCAGTCCTGTGTAAGGATAATTCTGTAGGATAAAATCACAGGCTTACCTACGGAAGTAGTCCTAGGTAAGCATTACTCTGTAGGATACAATTGTAGGTATACCTGCAGTCCTGTGTAAGGATAATTCTGTAGGATAAAATCACAGGCTTACCTACGGAAGTATAACGCTGTAGGATACTATTGAACATTTACCTGCAGTCCTAGCTAAGCATTACTCTGTAGGATACTGTTGCAGGTTTTCCTTTAGTCCTGTGTAAGAAAAACCATATAGGATACTATTGCAGACTTTCCAATTTTGTAACATTTTTAAGGGGTTGTCAACCTCCAAACAAAATTAAACCACTAGTTCCAGGACTACAAACCCCACTCTCCCTCCCTGTAAAATGGAAAGAAAATGTATACGCACCTTCCTCTGGTTCCCAGTTGCAGCGCCGCATCTCCCTGTTCTTCTGTTTTCATGCTTGAACTTCTGAACAGGGACATCACCGCTGCAGTAGTTATGTGGCTCTACTTACACCGCCATCCGGAGATGTTAGGATATGTTCACACGGCGTGTTGGATCCGTTTTTGGATCCGAAAAACGGATTCAAAAGCGCTGCATAAATCGGATCCAAAACCCAGGTGCGTGTTTGGATGCATTTTGGCTACAGCAGTAACGCACCCTATGGTTTTAAAATAGGGCGTCTGCTGCGTCAAACAGATGAAGAATTGACGTGACAATTATTTGAATGGATCCGAATGACGCTTGTAAAACACGCATCAGTGATCACTCGTCTGAACCCTTAGGCGGATTTTACATTAAAAGCAATGTAAATCGCACTGCACATTGTTAGATGCATGTTTGGGTCTGTTTAGGGTCCGAAACACTGATCCAAACACGCATCTAAAAACGTATTACAACACGGAGTCAACACACTGTGTGAACATACCCTTAATTTGCAAAATGTGTTGAAAATGCCACGTGACCCCTGCAGCAGTGACATTGCCATTCAGAAGTTCAAGCATGAAAACAAAAGAAAAGGGACATGCAGCGCTGCAACCAAGAACCAGCAGAAGGTGACTAGAAGTTGTTTTTTTTTTAATTTTACTGCGGGCACTGGAACTTATGGTTTCATTTTGTTAATAAATGGTCAACCCCTTTAAAATGTTGCAAAACTGAATATGGTCGTGCTGTATTAAGTGCAGGTCTGCCTAAGGGGGTTTTGCCACGATGTAATGTTGACGTAGGATCCTCCAAAATGGGTATTTAATCACTTTTCTAAATATATGTGATTACAAAAAATGAAGCCTGTGAGAGCTACAGCATTGCTCAGTCCCCCTTGGTTTCCTGAAACTTTACATAAGACCGACCAGTACACTGACAGGAGCTGATCTGGCAGCGCTTACATGATTGCACTTCTTATCTGATGACAGGGAACATGAAGGAGCTTGCAATGAGCTTGCAAGGGACTGTGGAGAAAGTGCAGTGTATGAGGCTTTTGGCTGTATAGACAATCCACTGGTTGTAATGTTATTATTTGAGTAAACATTGCAGACGCACCCTTCTTTCTCACTCTCTGCTCACCCCCCTCCCTCTCACCACTGCAGCATTCATGGTTTGTTTATCTTTTCTCCTGGGCCAGATAAGAGGTAAGCAACTCACTTCGTGGCAAAACCCCTTTAATGCTGAGGCCAGAGACGCGTCACTGGAACTGAGATTGGAGAAAGGAGCGTATACGTTTTTTTTTACTGTGGCCCTTGGAGCTTCTGTTTTCATTTTGTTAAGAGATGGACAATCCCTTTAATCCACGCCCTCCCCACAAAGCTAAATCCATTTTATTCTAATGAATGCCCCTTTGTCACATAAGCTGCAAATCTGTCTAAAATATGTAATAAATAGCTGTGAAATGACAATCACCAAAATGTGTATTTTTCACAAGATCTAAGTGCAAACGCATTCTGTATTAGTTTTGTCCGGAGTGTTCTTTTAATTATTGGAGCAGGTACTATACATCCTGCCCTTAACGCTGCTAATTTCAAGTCAGCAATTTGCAGATAATAAGAAGTAGCAGCTATTCCAAAGATTCTGCCTATGTTGTATTTCCTGGCCAGATGGCACAGCAAGCTGCCATTTAAGTTATGCCATTTTAATCATCGTACATCTCCGCTCTGTGCAGATCTTCTGTACATATCCACTTCTGCAGTTAGCCAGATTGTATCCATCTTTCTAGTAAATAACTTGTTACAGTGGACCCCACACCTACACAATGTGGAGGGAGAGCGGTATATGATCACAACATGCGCTACCACTGCAGAGTGAAACTAAAATGTCAGTTTTGGTTTAAGGTGCCATAGTTAAATTGTAGGTTTCTAGAATTTCCCCAATTTACTTTTGTTATTGGAATCATATCTTATTATAGGGCATAGATGCCGCAGTGTAATCAGAATCTGCTTAATGACAACTTGCATATACTCGTATGCCCTTAATGGGGTTGTCTCCCTGTAGACATCGATGGCTCAGCTCTACTCGGAACATTAATTTCAGTGGGAGAGTGGAGACCACCTAAAAAGAGAGAGGTTTCGGGACTCGTTCTCAAGATAGTTGTGGGTCCCAGCTCATTATCAATATGCCATCAGTGTCTATGGTGGAAATACCCCTGTAAAGGGGTTGTCTCTCTACAAGGATTGCTGCTTTTTATGTTAAAGATCTTGCAGAAACAAGTCCCTTTGCAATATGCGTCCATTAACAGTGTCCTACCTATTCCTAGATATCCCCTCTTGTATGGGCTACATCAGCTCCTCATATCACTATAGCTACAGATCTGTTCGATCTCTCCTGATAGGCTGCCAGCACTGGTTGCTATAGCTACAGACTTGGCTTCTACTGCAGCCTAGTGGAAGCCAATAAACACGCCCCTGAATTCAAAATAAACCAAGAAAACAGGCCGAATCAATGTAGTGAGACAACCCCTTTAAGGATATGACCTTGTTTGAGTCTTAAAGGGGTGTTCTCACCATGCTGTTTCTCAGAGCCTGCCATACACAGCTCAAGGCTCCTACTGCCTATTCAGGCTGTGGGTAGGTCTACAGCAGTGACTGACATTTCAGCTTTGCTATTCTTAACTCAGCCTGTTAGGAGGACATTGGTGATGGTAGGGTCTAGATAGCAAGGCACTTGGCTGCAGAGCTCTAGATGGTTAACGTGTGTCAGTAACATAACTAAATAAGCTCTTGTGTTGCTGATAAGACACAGCAGGGAGTGGCTTGATCATCCAGCCACTGCTGCTAGAGCAGAGAAAGCATAAAGATGGTCCATAACCTAGGGAAGTTTGTGTATACAAGCAGGAGATAAGAGCTGTTCTAACCGTGATATAGGGATATATGATAGAGGAAAGAAGCTGATCCTGTGATATTAGTTTATGATAGAGGAGAGAAGCTGAGCTCGGGATAAAATAGGGTTATATGATAGAGGAGAGAAGCTGAGCTCTGTGATATATTGGTTATATGATAGAGGAGAGAAGCTGAGCACTATGATATATAGAGTTATATGATAGAGGAGAGGAGCTGAGCTCTGTGATATATAGGGTTATATGATAGAGGAGAGAATCTGAGCTCTGTGGGTATATAGGGTTATATGATAGAGGAGAAGCTGACCTGGATAATAGGTTATATGATAAAGGAGACTGAGCACTGTGATTATAGGGTATATGATAGAGGAGAGCTGAGCACTGTGATATATATGGTTAAATGATAGAGGAAGAACGAGGTCTTGATATATAGGGTTATATGATAGAGGGGAGAAGCTGAGCTCTTTATATATATGGTTATATATAGAGGGAGAGAAGCTGAGCACTGTGATATATAGGATTAATGATAAGGAGAAAGCTGAGCTCTGTGATATATAAGGTTATATGATAGAGGAGAGGAGCTGAGCTCTAGATGATATAGGGTTATGTGATAGAGGAGAGAGCTGAGCTCTGTGATATATAAAGGGGTTTATATGATAGAGGGGAGGAGAGAGCTGAGCTCTTGATTATAGGGTTATATAATAGAGGAGAGGAGCTGAGCTCTGTGATATATAGGGTTATATGATAGAGGAGAGGAGAGAAGCTGAGCTCTGTGATATATAGGGTTATATGATAGAGGAGATAAGCTGAGCTCTGTGATATATAGGGTTATATGATAGAGGAGAGAAGCTGAGCTCTGTGATATATAGGGTTATATGATAGAGGAGATAAGCTGAGCTCTGTGATATATAGGGTTATATGATAGAGGAGAGAAGCTGAGCTCTGTGATATATAGGATTATATGATAGAGGAGAGGAGCTGAGCTCTGTGATATATAGGGTTATATGATAGAGGAGAGAAGCTGAGCTCTGTGATATATAAGTTTATATGATAGAGGAGAAGCTGATCATTGTGATATATATGGTTATATGATAGAGGAGAGGAGCTGAGCTCTATGATGTATAGGTTTACATGATTTGATGCTGTATTTCTGAGTAAAAAAAAGTAAAAAAAAAACACAGAAAAGTGAAAGTAAAACTGAAAGTACTGTTTACCCTGGCAACGTACAGAATAGTCCAGTGTATTTGGACAGGATAAACAGGACTCCAGAATTTACTCTTTTTACTCAGAAGTCCTGCTCCAAGTCATATAAACCTAAATATCCTAGAACTTAGCTTCTCTCCTTCTACCACATCCTACTCTCCGAAAGTGCAGTATAAACCACCTGACAGGTTTCAAATAATAAACATTTTTACCCTTAATCATGCTTAAAAATTCTCTACAATTTTTGTTTTAGCTGCTCCCTTACTAATCCATAGTGTACGGCTCGTCTTTAGGGGATTTGCCTGTGACAAGAGCCCCTTAGTCTTGGCCGACATTACCTCTCCTCTCAGGCATCTACTGCCAGTCTATTCCCTGCTTAGTAAGCACACACACTCACTGCTGAGCGAGTGCTCAACCCCAGGTGCAGTCATTCTACTCCTGTCCTCTGTACTCCTTAGTAATTAGTCAAGTACTGCAGATAAGCCCTGGACTGATGTCATGTGAATGTTTTGTTAGGCAGTGATTTAATCCGCTTAAACAAATAGCATATAGTCACCTAGTCAATCTCCATTCCTGAAGTTATCATCATGCTGCTTGATTTTTTTTTTTGTTCTGTTTATTGCATTATTTTACCCCCCTCCCCCGACAAAAAAAAAATTAAAAATCCTCAATCAAGAATGTGCATTGAGAAAAAAAAAATACTTTGGTTTGGTTCCTGCAGGGATTTGAACCTAGCACACCTATACTGAAAGGCAGAAGTGATAACCATTGGGATACAATGCTGCTAATCACAGCTCTTATAATTTAGATTACTTGACTTTACATAAACAGCCCTTTGTTTGACTGAGGGGGGGAAGGCATGGTGATGTGAAGCTTGCTGGGTCACGTTATGCAGTTCAAACAAATCATACACACCATCTTCGGAAGACACTGAGAGATGCTGAAAGGACAAAGCAGGCATGAAATGTCTTTGCTGTAAAATTCCTTTAAATGTAAAACACATTTTCTAGGAATTTTTTATTTTTTTTATTTTTTATTTTCCATATCACTTTCAGTATTTTTTTAATAATTCCTAAGTCCTGCAGTTTTCACTTTGGCCACTAGGCCTAATAATCGTCTGACACTTCCTGTTCTGTTTAGAGAGCTTTTCAGCAGTGTGCTCATTACGAGTCAAAGCAGGGTCAGACTGAAAGGAGACACCAATGTGTATAGATAACACAGAATCCACCAGTCACAAGAGGAGATGTCACAGCTCCCCCTCTCCCTTCACAGTGAAAACTCTCCTATACAAGTCTATGGGACAGAATCTGTCTTAAGAATCCTATGGGCATGAAGCTGCTGTAAAGTATCTCTCTGACTTCTGTTACTGCAGTGCAAACAAGAATGTCTTCCCCACAATCATATATAGACGGCCGAATCGAGAAATCAGGAAATAAAAACGACTGAGAGGAAAAAAATATGGATCAGGGACTTGATTTAATAAGTAAAAAAAAAAAATTGGCGACAGATTCCCTTTAACATCTTATTTTCACAACATGACGAACTCTGTAAAACCAAAACAATGGTGCATTCTTTGTTTGCTGCAGTAGTTGGAAAACAAAGTGGTTAAAGGTGTCTATAAGGGTGTAATAAATGTTCAATAACAAATCAAAATCCCCCCTCAAAAAAAAATAAAATAAGATAAATAAGAGCACAATCCTTGTCATCAATATATAATAAAACATTGTATAGGTACACTACTACAAATGAGTTGCAAAATGAATAGAAATCTCTTCCAGACATTGACAAGGTTAGAAATAATAATTTTCTACTTCAAACTTTGCCTTCGTCGCTCCCTTTGCAGCAATTCCAGCATTGCAGACCTTTGGCTTCTAGCTGTTACTTTGCTGAGGTAATCTGGAGAAATTTCGCCCCAGGCTTCCAGAAGCCCCTCCCACAAGTTGGATTGGCTTGATGGGCACTTCTTGTGCACCATACGGTCAAACTGCTCCCACAACAGCTCAATGGGGTTGAGATCTGGTGACTGCGCTGCCACTCCATTACAGATAGAACACCAGCTGCCTGCTTCTTCCCTGTATAGTTCTTGCATCATTTGGAGGTGGCTTTGGGTCATTGTCCTGTTGCAGGATGAAATTGGCTCCAATCAAGCGCCCCCCACAGGGTATGGCATGGCGTTGCAAAATGGAGTGATAGCCTTCCGTATTCAAAATCCCTTTACTTGTACAAATCTCCCATTTTACCAGCACCAAAGCAACCCCAGACCATCACCTGACCTCTACCAGCACCAAAGCCACCCCAGACCATCACATGACCTTCAGCATCACCAACCCCAGACCATCACATGACCTCCACCGTGCTTGACAGATGGCGTCAGGCATCTTCCAGCATCTTTTCAGTTGTTCTGCGTCTCACAAATGTTCTTCTGTGTGATCCAAACACCTCAAACTTCGATTCGTCCGTCCATAACATTTTTCTCCAATCTTCCTCTGTCCAATGTCTGTGTTCTTTAGCCCATATTAATCTTTTCCTTTTATTAGCCAGTCTCAGATATGGCTTTTTCTTTGCCACTCTTCCCTGAAGGCCAGCATCCCGGAGTCGCCTCTTCACTGTAGACGTTGACACTGGGGTTTTCCGGGTACTATTTAATGGAGCTGCCAGTTGAGGACCTGTGAGGCGTAAATTTTTCTAAGTAGACACTCTAATGTACTTTTCTTGTTGCTCAGTTGTGCAGCGGGGCCTCCCACTTCTCTTTCTACTCTGGTTAGAGCCTGTTTGTGCTCTCCTCTGAAGGGGGTAGCACACACCATTGTAGGAAATCTTCAGTTTATTGGCAATTTCTCACATGGAAAAGCCTTCATCTCTCAGCACAAGAATAGACTGTCGAGTTTCACATGAAAGTTCTCTTTTTCTGGCCATTTTGCGAGTTTAATTGAACCAACAAATGTAATGCTCCAGATTCTCAACTAGCTCAAAGGAAGGTCAGTTTTATAGCTTCTCTAATCAGCAAAATGGTTTTCAGCTGTGCTAACATACTTGCACAAGGGTTTTCAAGGGTTTTAAAAATATCCAATAGCTTTCTGACACAGTTAGCAAACACAATGTACCATTAGAACACTGGAGTGATGGTTGTTGGAAATGGGCCTCTATACACCTGTAGATATTGCATTAACAACCAGACGTTTGCAGCTAGAATAGTCATTTACCACATTAACAATGTATAGAGTGGATTTCTGATTCATTTAATGTTGGCTTCATTGTAAAAACTGTGCTTTTCTTTCAAAAATAAGGAAATTTCTAAGGGACCCCAAACTTTTGAACGGTAGTGTTGTGTGTTATATATATATATATATTAATATATTATATATATAAAATATATATATATATTTTATATATATATATATACATACTACTTTATAAAATATATAAAGAACATATACATGTATATTGTAAGACAGCAACTGGAAAAGTCTCTTGTGTATAAGTTCCATATATTTATATAACCTGGAAAACTATTATTGTGAACACGACCTGAGTAGGTTATAGCAGTAACTATTTTATATTAGATATAGTGAAATTGTCACTTTTGTTGTTGTGGATACAAATTGTCATCTTGCTTCTGTAATCTGGAAACCATTTTTACAGTTTGGTGTAACTTTGCATTACCACTTCTAAAATGTTTGGGTGTGTTTACACGGCAAAGACCAAATACCGGTCTGATTTTCCACCGCTATTTTGTCTTTTTTTAGGCCCGTGGGGGATGGCTTTTGTCCATGGTTTGTGGATTCAAGTCATCCCCCTTCATACCCACATGTTCATGTTCTGACTGAAAACCAGGTGGCAGAATGAACATGTTCTAAGTTTTTCAGGCCGATGGTGTTGTCAAAAACCTTCCGGCGGACTATCCACGCAGTGGGGACTGCTGCACGGATTTTCTATTGAAGTCTATGGGGGAGCGTTGCATGTCGGTTTTCAGATGGTTTCTAAACCGCAAACAGTCTGAAAAACCAACCAATAACCCTCGCCGTGGGGATAAGCCCTAAGGCTATGTTCACACGGCTTAATTGCTGCACGTATTTCGCCCCGCAATTACGCTGTGTGTATGGGAGCAGGGCGGGGGGGCTGGCAGCCCGCTGGCCCCATAGACATTCGTTATTCTCACCACGTATACGCCGTGAATAATTCACATGTCACTTATCTCCCCGCGCATCGTATTGTACGCCCGGGGAGAGGAGACGTAATCCATGGTTCTCTATGAGAACTGTGGATTACCGTAATGCCTGGGACGGATATCAGCCCGTAATTTGCGCAGTACGGCGCGAATTACGGGCTGAAATACGTCCCAATATCAGCCGTGTGAACATGGCCTAAGTGTATTAGAAAAAAATGTCTCATCATTTTATGAGAAATGGGGGACTAATTTATTTAAGAGGGTCACACAAAGTATGAGAACTGTCTAGCTCATAGCAACCAATTACAGCCCATAGCAACCAATCAGAGCTTATAGCAACTAATAAAGAGCCACAGCACCAATCTTTGGGCTCATAGCAACCAACCAGAGCGCCCCTTTCATTTTTTCAGAGCACTATATGAAATTATATGGGAGGTCTGATTGGTTGCTATGGGCAAGAAAGAATGTTTTAGCCCGAGGCAGTTTTCATACATAAGACCCTTAGGCCATGTTCACACGGCTTAAAATTGGACGTATTTCAGTCCGTAATTACGCGCCGAAGTGCGCAAATTACGTCTGGAATACGTCCAAGTCATTATGGTAATCCACAGTTCTCATAGAGAACTATGGATTACGTCTCCTCTCCCTGCTCGGCGAATCCGCCGGGCGGGGAGATAAGTGACATGTGAATTACCAGCGGCGTATATGCGCTGCTAGTAATGATAGTCTGTGGGGCGGCGAGGTGCTGGCCACCCCGCCCCGCTCCCGTCTACACGCCATAATTACGTAATTACGCCCCGCAAATAAGCCGTGTGAACATAGCCTTAGGGTATGTTCACATGATGTACTGCGGCGCGTACAGTACTCCTGCGGCGCGGGGGGAGGCCCACCGGCCCCATAGACTGTCATTACTTGCGGCGAATACGCAGCGAAATTGTACGAGCAGGGAGAGGAGGCGTAATCCATAGTTCTCTATGAGAGCTATGGATTGCCGTAATTTCGGCACGCATCTCGCTTGTATTAGAGTGCAAATACGCGGCGAAATGCGCGCCAAAATTACGCCGCGTGAACATACCCTTAATCTTTATGCCTGACGATGGAAGCATTAGCTGTGTCTCTGCTCAGTTAATAGTAATTTTGCTGTGGTTTGCTTTACTACTATTTAATTTGCTGTTAATAATATGGAGCTAATGGGGCCCTTCCGGACTTCGGTATGGGGCCCTGTGAGTTCTGGCTATGCTTGCAGGTGTGAACACTGAAAGCTTACCAATGTCTCAATGCACAATAAACCCAGGCCACATACTTATAGATAAAAACCTAAATGCCACAAATAAAAGAAGTAGCATTGTTCAATAACAAACTGCAATTTTCACATTGTATAACCCTCTCCCCAGCCCAGCTGGGCTCATACCATACTGAAGAAGAATGCATCACATGCCCTTGTTGTGTTTCTGTCATAATATAATTTTTCTTGTATTCTAGGGTGGAGAACATTGTTACTACCAGGGCCAAATCCGAGGAAAGCCCAAGTCTTTTGTGGCTTTGTCGACCTGTCATGGACTTCAGTAAGTGAACTCAAGTATTTGCACTGGATGTAACAAAACAAAAAATGGCGAACCGGCGCACGTGGAGTGTTGATAGACGCCAATGATGAAGGCTGATATGTAAAACAATTTGATATTTATTTCTAAAACAGTGAGGATGTTGTCTCCAACCGATTAAAAACAGATATAGACCTAACGCGTTTCACGCTCCAACTTAGCGCTTCATCAGAGGTAATATAAAAGTTTTTTCCTTCCAACTTATTTATAACACCAGATATGTCCCAATAGGTTCCTAATTACATCAATCACTATGTTAACAACATGCCTTTGGTTCAGAAAACTATCAATCAGAAAACCTCAATTTAACCCTCTGAATACTTGAAAAGAGAAAGAGAAGGGTTAAATTTATGTTTAGCTGCAGTACGTTAGCTAAAGACTTTGCAGAAGCAGGTACATTGGACTGTCTGCGAGGACTTAGCAGGGTAATTTGAATAACGGCACAAGCCTTAGGCTATGTTCAGACGGCCTAACTGCGGGACGTAATTACGCCCCGCAATTACGCCGTGTGGCGGGGGGGTCATAATCGCCGGCCCTTTGAACATTCATTACCAGCGGCGCGTATACGCCCTTGGTAATTCACATTGTCTATAATCTCCCCCGGGCGGATTCGCGCCGAGCAGGGAGAGGAGAGTAATACCACAGTTCTCTATGAGAACTGTGGATTACCGTAGTTACTAGGACGGAATCAGCCCGTAATTGGCGCACTCCGGCACGTAATTACGGACTGAAATACGTCCAGTTTTAAGCCGTGTGAACATGGCCTTAGATTTGCATCTTTTAGGACACCTCATAGATGTCGTAAGCACAAGGGTATGTTCATACGGCGTGTTGGATTCGATTTTGGATCTGGTTTTAGATGCATGTTCGGATCCGTGTTTCGAACCCTAAGGGTATATTTCACCGGGGTTAATTTGGCACGAATTTCGTCGCGTATTTGCTCCTATATGGGCGAGATGCGCACCGAATTTACGGTTATCATAGTTCTCTTAGGAACTATGGATTACGCATCTCTCCCAGCTAGCCAACAATACGATCGTTTTGATTATATGCGCAAGGAATAAGTGACTTGTCCAATTATCTCCCCGCTCGTACAATACGACTTATTGTTACAAGCGGGCGGAGGCAGGCGTAATCCATACTTTCTATGAGTGCTGTGGTTTACCGGACATGGACTGGCGCGATTCTTCGCTCGTATTAGAGCGCAGTACGCCGCGAAATACGCTGCGCCCCAATTTAAACCGTGTGAACATAGCCTTTGATTTGCATCTTTTAGGGCACGTCAGAGATGTTGTAAACATCCCAGTTGTCTGCACTACAGATCTAACGGACACACAGGTATTTTACAGATTTTGCTGAAACCCTCAATAAAATGAAGCTCTGCTGCACTCTGGTGGTAATCTGTTAATCTAGCATCCATATAAATTTAATGACCATTTCAGGGGCGCGACGGAGATTTTACCCCTTCCCGCCGCTGGGATTTTCATTTACATTGCACTGATTTTTTTTTTTTTATCTCCCCCTCTGCCAAAAGGTTTAACCTTTTTTTATTTTTTTTATTTTTACATAGACATATGAGTCTTTTTTCTTTGGGACAAGATGTACTTTTTCATGGCACCATTGACAGTACCATGTACTGTACAGTGAAGCCCCCCAAAAATTATTTGAGGGGGTGGAACATGGGATAAAAAAAGCAATTGCATGATTTTTGTGGAAGCTTAATTTTTATGAAGTTTACCGTGAGGTGTAAATGATGTGTTTTTATATTCTGCAGGTCGGTACAATTTCTTTGATACCAAGGGCGACATGTGAACTGGGCTGCGCCAGTTTTGTGACGTACTTTGAGCCAAAAAACTGCCGTAGCCCTGTTCTATAGATTATGACCGTTTTCATACGCCATAATTGGAGCAGTCTGTTATGAAATTACAACACTTTTGAGTGTATAAGTGTGGCGCAAAACTGCCACATAAATCCGTACCATAACTGAGACCAAGTTTGGGGCATAACACTCTGTGTCAAAATGTCTGGTGCATAACACTCTTTCATATATACTGTCACATTCTACACTCCTCTATATCGATTTAGAACTGGCCTATTGGTGCTAAGTTTCATACATGTCGCCCCAAATGTTTTCATTATGTTCACTCCCTACACTAGGGCACTCACAGGCACCTATCTGTATATAGATGTACTGTCTGGGTGACAGGTTCATCCATTTTTCATGTAAACCACCCCCTATTTATGAAACATGGCCGGACCATTGTAAACTGGCACGTTCTTACCGTATGTTTCACTTACACCCTAATAGATGGTAAGCTTCACGAGCTAGGGCCCTCACCCTTGTGTCTTCATCTGTATGTACATTTTAAGTGTAATGTCTGTATGTTCCCGTTGAATTTGTAAAAGTTGCTGCGGAATATGTTGGGCTATATAAATAAGATTTATTTATTTTTATGTTTATAGGGGTTTTATCGTTACAAAAGATCAAGTCTTAGATTTCAGGGGACAGTAAAAATAAGCAATTTTGTATTGGTTGCATTACCTCTGTCACTTGGTTTTGCAGATTATAAGCTTCGCGGTAAATCTGTTCTTCTATTTTGCTGTTGCTGCGTCCAGGCAGAACGCACCCTGTGGCGTTTCCTGTTGCCCTAGACAAGCACACCTTACACTGGATGTTGGCTGGCTGACATTTTCATTCAGCTTTTGGGATATGCCCTTGACAGGAAAACGTCATGGCCACGCCCCTGCGCTTGTGATTGGCTGCTGCAACTCTGTGTTTACTCCCCTCTGAGCTGTTAAAATTCGATTGTGAACAAGTTCTGCTGGCTCTATGTACCATCTCTTGCTCTAGGGGGAAGGATAACTGGGCAATTACTGCCTGTTTAAGGGCTTTTGTCCAAGTGGTGATTCACCTCTCACTGGTTCAGTCCTTATGATGCTACTTTGAAAAGAGGCGTTCTGTTTCTCAGATCGAATGCAAGCCGCCTCTTTTGATTGTAATCATATGTAGTGATAACAGAAGGATTCAAACACTGTGTCTGAGCTGCTTGTTGTAGTTGCGGCATAGGTGATCAGCCTTGGGCAAGGGACAGAGGTTGGGTGTTCAAGCCCATTGTGTTGTTTTTTTTTTTTCTTTTATAAATTGTACACATATGTAAATGATAATGAAAATATATGTGTAGACATACTATAATTTTTTATATATATATACTATATATATTTATTTATATATATATATATATATATATGTATATTATATATATTATATATACACACACAAACAGAAAGCTCCCTCTATTATAGTGTCACATCCTCAGTCACACATGCAACTTTCAAATATGTGATACAAATGCTTTATACTCTCGGGGATGAGACATGATATGAGGGGAGCTATGTATGTGTATATTATATTTATAGAGATTGACATATATATTTTAGGTCTCTTACATATGTGTAGATTTAGGGGGGGGGGGATATACCTCGTGAGGGGGACTAGAACTCCAAACCTTCGTTGTTAAACCAACACTACTACCGCTACTCCCATCAGCCAAGTAATTTAAAGGTTGAGCCCAGGGTTCTTCTCTCCCAAGCTGATTTGCTTCATCCCACACTATGTTCACTCATATCACTGACAGCAAGCAGAGGTCTTTACTTGAAGCTGACATATGTCCTGTAGTTGAGTAAGGTCTCTGCCTGTTTCAGTACAATTTGGTTGGAATACCTCTAGAACAGAAGTTAAAGCTGATGGCTTTCCAGTGTGTAATCTAAGGAGAATATAATAGATTTAATAGGTGCTTGCTGAAGCTTGTGGAGCCTCAAGGCTGCAGACATAAGCATGCAGGAGGGCTACAGAGCTGTTTATCCAGAACAACCCTCTGCATACCTGCTTCAAACAAAATGATGTCACAGTTCTTCAGTGAGGGGAGGACATGCCTCTGGGAGGGTGACCAGGGGCTGCTGAGAGGGAAGAACACGCCCTGGATTTCAAAAAATCAATCTGAGAAAATTAGCAAACAGCACAAGCAGCTCAATACATAAACACCCCTTTAAGTACTTTTTTAAAAAATTATTTTTTCTTTATTTTGTATTGCAGGGCCATTTTCTGTGACCTTTTTTTTCATATGCATGAACCTGAGTGAGGGTTCTTTTTTTGCGGACTGTTATTGTTTTTTATTTTGGGAGGCTTTTTGATCACAGTTTATTTCAATCTCTTGGGGATGAGAATTGACCAGAAAAAAACCCGCAATTTTGGCAATTGGTATTTTTTTTCTGTGGTCTTCACTGTACAGCATGTTATATTTTAAAAGAAATGTGTCATCAAAAAAATGACCTATTGCTCAACAAGTTTTTATGTTAAACACTTTTTTTAAGAATTTTAGTTTTTTTTAATTTTCCTTTTATTATTTTATATATAAAATATTTCCTTTTTTAATATTTTTTTAAAAAATTCTTCAGTCCTGCAGTTTTTACTTTGGTCACTCGGCCTAATAATAGTCTGACACTTCTTCTGTAGAGATCACTCCTCATTCTCAGCACAGGCAGGATTACACTAAAAGGTGACACCAATGTGAATAGATAACACAGGATCCACCAGTCACAATAGGAGATGTCACAGCTCCCCCTCCATGCACACTTGACTTCTTCCCAGATCACAGAGCATGCCCAGAAAACTCTTCCTAAAGTAGTTAAATGGACTGAGTTGTCTATAAAGTGAACAACTGTCACCTCGGTTATACCCCCCCTTGCTGAGGATCAGACAAGGATAGTGTCAGACCTGCTGTTTCAGCGCTTCGTGTCCATTATTCTGTTGATGAGATGCTGCAGTTTCAGAGTATTTAGCTGCTCAATTCTTGCAGTTTTCGCCAGAAGAAAAAGAGTCTTGAAAAGAGTGAGTTTTACATGACCCGCCCACTGAGGTAGACCCTCCCACCTTAACTGATTAACCTATTACTTGAATAGGTACAAACGTGGATAACTGCCAGGTGGGGCGGGGATAGATTTGGTGGGCGGGGCTAACACATGCTCATGAAAAACATTTAAGCATTAAATGCTCTAAAACTACAGCACCTTACAGAATAAGGGACACAGCGCTGGACACAGCAGGTCTCACACTAGCTTGTACTGTCCTCAGCAAAATGGGCATAATCTATGTGACAGGTTCCCTTTAACACTCCTATGTTCATAAAGCTACTGTAAAGCATATCTCTAAATGCTGTTAAAAGCAGCTCAGGCAAGAATGTCTTCCCCACAATCATATATATAGACGACTGAATTGAGAAATATACAATCAGAAAATAAAAATGGATAAGAAGAGAATTGATAGGGTCTTGTCTTAATTAGTTAAAAAAAAAAAAAAAAAAAAAAAAATTGGCGACAGCTTCCCTTTAATAGACCTTACTTTTTAGCGTCATCTTTAATAATGTATTTCGGGATGTAATTGCGCTGCAATTCGCCCCTAAATACATCTTGTAACTGTGGTAATCATAGCTCTCAGAGAGCTATGAATTACCTCCGTCTTCCCCGATGCATATTTTGCACTGCGAGGAAGAAGTGACACGCCGGGGGATAATGGAGGTGAATGGGGGCGCCTCGTTCCCGCACTTTAGAAGTACACGCTGGCCAGTGACAGCCAATTATATTTCAAATTTTTTTTCTTTATTTGTAAAATGGCAAGAGGGGTGTCTTTGAACATATACTGTATATATATTTTATGTATATATTATAGTTATATTTATATATATATTTTTATATAGCCATATATATAATATATATATATTTATATATATTTTATTATTTACACTATATATATATATAATATATATATATATATATAAATACAGTGCCTTGCGAAAAAGTATTCGGCCCCCTTGAACTTTTCACCTTTTTTGCACATTTCAGGCTTCAAACATAAATGATTATAAAATGTTTTTTTTTTTTGTGAAGAATCAAACAAACAAGTGGTGAGTCAATATTGTCGAAGTGGAACAAATTCGTTTTGGATTATTTAAACTTTGTAAAAAATAAAAAAACTGAAAAGTGGGGCGTGTGCAAAATTATTCGTCCCCTTTACTTTCAGTGCTGCTAACTCACTCAGAAGTTCAGTGAGTATCTCTGATTGATCCAGATGTTTGTCCTAATGATGATGATCACAGGGGCGTCGATAGCAGTTTTTATCGGGGCTTGTGCTCCCCCAGATTTTATGCCGTCGCTGCCCAGAATGTTTCAGTCACCGGCCGATTACTACCATGTAGCGGGAGACAGCGATTTGCTCTTGAGTGTTGATTGTGCGGCTATCTATATACTTTATCAAATGACGCCGGGGGATTAAGTGTGAGTTGCTGAGGCACTACAGCGAACTGAGGGATTAAAGAAGACGGAACGTAGACCGTTTTCGACCGGTGACGTGTCCCACACAAAACGTGCCTGCCTGTCCCCGCCACCATATAACCCGCCCTTGCCTTCCCATTCCACCAATATCCACCCACCCAGCATACCTCAAAACCATACATTACTTGAAACAGTGGAATACCTCACCATTTTAACCCGCTATAACACCAGAATGCACTGGTATAACAACGTAACACTAAACCCTCCTCCGGCACTCCTAGAACCCCTTTCCCAAAATCTGCGTCACCCACCCCCCACTCACAATGCCTATCTCACCTGCGCAGGTTCAGAAAGGTGGGAGTAGCAGCTTAGCCCTTGTTTATTCCCCTATCAATCGCCCAGAGCGCCGACGCCTGCATGCTCCTCCTCCTCCTCCTATTCAGTGACTCCCCGCGCAGAGCCTAGCAGAGCAGCAGGTGGCCATATTAGGTATTTATAGTAGGGCTGGGGTTGGGAAGGCTAGGCTCAGCCTGGAATAAAGCAACTGAAATGTCTTTGGGGGGGTGATATAATTTAACTGCAGTATAACTGTCAGCTCTGTGGGTCACCCTGACCCACAGAGCTGACAGTCTACAGTTATATTGATCAAGATTTTTGGAGTCAAATATACAATGTGACCCATAGAAGCTGAATCAGTGTTATAACTGTAGCTAGACTGTCAGCTCTGTTTTTTGGGTCAGGGTAACCTTATGCAGCAAATGTAACACACCGGGCCCATGCCCCGAATGTTTTAGGACCCTAGCAACGCCCCTGCTGATGATAAATATAATCACTGACAGCAATCAGTGGTAGGTTAGACGTATAAAATACAGGTAAAATAAACAGAAATAATTACAGTGGTCCAGAGTGAGAAACTACAAGAAAATTCAGGATTGAGGAACTGTGATTTCACAAAAGAACATAAAACAAACAAAGCAAAAACATTTTCTTTCTACTCCACATTGTTTTTAGCAGTTATAACTTATTTAACTCCTTCCCGACATAGGGCGTATGGATACGCCGTAGCGGGAAGTGACTTCCCGCCAACATGGACATATGCATACGTCCTGGCGATCGTCGCGGGCTTGCGGGTCGTGCAGAGCGTGCACGATCGTGAACATGGGACCTGCGGGTAAATTTACGCTGGACGCATGCCGTTTCACCTCGCGACCGAAGTGAGCTTGGCCGCAGGTGATTAACTGCTTCATACCGAAGGCCTGTCATGGTCGCGATAATTCAAGCCGCCGGGCAGGAGGAGTTGAGAGGCCCTCCTCTGACGGCTCACCGTAGGATGCTGACCCTCAATGCTGGCAGCATCTCCTACCTGATGGCCGAGGGAAGGAACGGCACTTCCCGGGGTGGTCATTCTGTGACGTCCACCATGCCCGCAATGCATTGTGGGCATGGTGACAGGCAGTTCGTCTGGCGACCAAAGTACACAGTATAGTACTGTGCCAATGGACTGCCTTCTAACAACAATTGATGAATTGCTGTTGAAGAAAAAGTTAAAATAAAGTGTTAAAAAAGTAAAAATAAATGTTAAAAGTGAAAAAAGTAAAAACAAAAACACAAAAAAAAATTAAAAAAAAAACACATACACTGCCCCCTTCTCCCCCTTTTACAAACGCCCAATCGCCGCAAAAAAAGATCAAAAAATTAAATAACGTACCCATATTTGGTATCGACGCGTGCGTTAACGACCTGCCCTATAAATATGTCAATTAATTAACCCGCACGGTGAACACCGTAAAAAAAATAAATAAAAAACTAGGTCACAGCAGATTGCGTTTTTGTTGTTGTTCATCCCGAAGCACATAAAATGGAATAAAAAGCGATCAAAAACTAATATAAAATTACAAAGTTGTACCAATTAAAACGTCCATTAATCCCGCAAAAAAAATGTCCTTTCACAGCTCTGTATATGGAAAATAAAAAAGTTAATGGCTCTCTGATGACAGCGATGCATATAATATTGTTTACACAATAAAACACTTTTTTTTTTTTTTTTTTAAGTGCTTCAAAATAAATATAAAAAAAAATTTTATTATAAATTGGGTATCGCCGTAATCGTATTGACCCAGAGAATCAGGGGCGTCGATAGGCAGATTCACTCGGGGCACGAGCCCCGAATGAATCTGCCTGTGCCTCGAATCTGGGCCTGGAGAGCGCCTTAGTGCGGGCGGCGCCCGCCGATCTCTGATCTGTGCGGCCGTTTCACAGCGGGGCCCGCGCAGTCAGTGTCGGAGGAGGAGGCAGGGACGGGATCATTCCTGTCCTGTCTTTACCCCCCCTGTATGTACAGCGCTTGGTAATCAAAAAAGTTATGGTCCCCAAGAAAATGATACCAATAAAAAACGTCATCTCATCCCGCAAAAAAAAAGACCCATCACCGCTCCGTACACTGAAAAATAATTGATCATGACTCTCAAACTATGGCAATGCAAAAACGTGTTTTCTTTTTGAATAAAAGCGTTTTTATTGTGTTTAAAAATCGTAAAAACCTATAAAAAAAATTACAAATTGGGTATGGTTGTAATCATATCAACCTGACTGAGTAAAACTAGCATGTTCTTTATACAGCACCGGTGAACCGCTGTAAAAATAAAAATAAAAAACATACCGGGAATGCTGTATTTTGTTCAACAATGCTCAAAAACCTTAATAAAAAGTGTTCTAAAGCGGTATATTCACCCCATAAATGGTATTAAAAAAATCATCAATCTCATCCCGCAAAAAACAAGCATTAATCAGCTACGTGCACAGAAAAGAAAAATGTTATGGCTGTCAGAATAGGAAAACAAACAACGCAATTTCTTATAGACCTAATTCTATTGTGTTAAAATTAATAAAACATTAAAAAACCTATATAAATTTTATCATTCTTTGCAATTGTAACGACCCCACCAATAATGTTTTCCTCGTCACTTATCCCGTACGGCGAAACTGTCAAAAATGGAAGCCCAAAAAACAATGGCGGAACTGAGTTTTTTTACAACACATTTTCATAGCCAATACTAAAAAAATACTACAGACCACCTGTACACCTTAAAAATGCACAGTACCACCCTAGATGAGATCCATGAGGTGTGTTTGAATCCAAAATGGGTGCTGACTTCTGGAAGGTATTCACCATTTCTGGTACTTTGCAAATGCGACATGACCCCACCGAAATCTGAGTTCCAAAAGCAAAATTGCCACTCACTCCCTTGTACGCCCTGCCACTGCGGCCCAATACAGAAGTTTCACCCACATGTAGGGTAGTGCAACTTGGAAGAATGTGCCACTTAAAATATTTGGGATGCTTTTTTTTTTTACAGGATTCCTTGTAAAAATTCAACATTTTTCAGCTAAAATTGCAGATTGTTGGAAAAAAAAAATTTCATTTTCCCAGCCTAAACTAAAACATTACTGGAAAACAACTGTGGGGGGTTAATATACTAACTACACCCTGGATATATTCCTTAAGGGGTATGTAGTCTCCAATATGGGGTCTTTTTAGGGGAGTTATTATGTTTTAAGCCCTGTCGGTATCCGCAAACCTGAAATGGCGCCTAAAATAAAATTGTAATTGAAAAAATGGACCCCAGAGGCTCCAGTGGTGCTCCTCTATTTCTGGGCTTGTGGTTGAGCCAATTAGCGCCACTATGGCCACATATGGGAGTATCTCTGAAAACAGCAGGAATTTGGGTATCATTATTAAGTTGGATTCTCCACTGATCACATCTACGAGTTCTTGTGAAATAATGGCTGAAAATTGAAAATCTGCAAAAAAAAAAGTGAAATTTTAAATTTTCACACTCACTTTGCTTTAATTCCTGTGGAAACACCTATTGGGCTAAATTAAACTTCCTAATTTGCTGTTTTTTTGAATACTTTAATGTGGTTGTTGTAGTTTTTAGATGAGGGCATTTATGGGGTATCTTACATTACAGGCCAATCTAAAGTACGTCTAGAAATGGACTGGTCCTAAAAATATGTTTTATTGCAAATTTTCTTGAAAATGTGAAAATTATACTAAATTTCTAAGCCCCCTAATATAATAAATAAAAAAAGATGCACTACCTACAGTAGACATATGCGTTTGATGCTAGTTTTAAGCTATTTTGAGTGAAATGGACTATCTGTCTTACACGCAGAAATTTTTGAAGTTTGAAAATGGTAAAATTTTTTCTAATTTTTCTCGTATACATTGTTTATTTTTCACAATAATAAAAATGGTCTTTTTGGACCAAAATTTCTTACTATCTTAAAGCACATTTGTCACGAGGGATAAACAGTCTAGCATGACTTCACATGGATATGTTAAAGTGTCAAAAAAGTTATTCTCACATAAAGTGATATATGGCAGATTTAAAAAATGGGGCTCTGTCAGAGAGGCCAATACTGGCTCTAGCGGTAAGGGGTTAATTGGTTGTTCAGGATAAGAAAAACATGGCTACTTTTTAAAAAAAATCAGTGCCACACCTGTCCATGTGTTGTGTATGCTCCATTTTAGTGAATGTTGCTGAGCTGCAGTTCGCCACACAGCCTATTGACAGGTGTGGCGCCTTTCTGGAAGGAAGTAGTCATATTCTTCTACCCTGTTTAACTCCTTTATATAGTTATTCTTCTTATTTAGCTTTAACCCCTTAAAGGAGTTGTCTCATTACGAGCTTTCAGGCTGTCTGTGTCCTGGTAAGTTGAATGTGGCGTTGCTTCTTGGTCTGTCTGTCTGCTCCCTCTCCCCCTCCCATCAGCACACAAGCAGCTTACCGTAACTTTATTCAGGTGGTGGAGTGGGTTTTGCTCTCAGAGTTCACCCTGTCGTGTGCCTGCCTAGGTCTGTTGCTAGGAGAGGGCTGATCTAGGAGTGTAGAGAGGAATATGAGCTGTGTGCTATAAGAGCAGAGAGGAGCAAGTGATCCTATATCCCCTGCTTAGCTTACATGTATCCACATTTTTTTTCTCCAGCAACAACAAGGGCTGTAGTGTTACCTATTCTCAGGGATGTGTCACTAATACAGGAGGAAACATAAAAGTATTCCACATGCCTGATTAGTATAGTATTAGTATAGTAACAGTTCATAGACATATCATGATTTATTGTAACAGTCAGGGTCACTGCTGTCACATTCTTATCTGTGTAGAGAGCAGGAAGGAAGCAGGGGACACACAGGGTTCAATTCAGGTGGGGGGGCCAGCAAGGACACAGACGCAGAGTCCTCTCCCCTCCAGAAGCATCTGTGCGGGAGGGGCTCTCTGCTCCTGACCGTCTTCAAAGGTGATGAGTATTCAGACCTGACAGCCAGTAGATAAGGATAACAGGTCGGCTACTATATGAGATTGAGGAAGCTGATGTAGTAATAAAACAGGCGATAGCTCAAAATCAGTTGACATTTGTAGCATGAAACATATTTTGCAAATGCTAGCTGCTTGTTTTCTTAAACGATCTTTAAATTAAAAACCCAATCATTGTAGCGAGACAATCCCCTTTAAGCCGACGCCTAAAAAAGGAGTTATTGACAGAACATTTTTCAGTTTTTGACGCATTGCGTTTCAAACATCATAACTTTTTTATTTTTTCAATGACGCAGTTGGATGAGGCTCGTTTTTATTCGGGACATGCTGTACTTTTTGGGTAAATTGTTTATGTTCACTATATAAAATTTTTGGCAGAATTTTTTTTGTATTTTTTTTTACACCATTCACATTTCACAACTTAATATTTGTTTAATTTCGACAGGTTATTATGGTCGTGTGGATGCCAATATGTAGTAGCGTTTTTGCTGTGCTGGATGTATGCTACTATGATTTTTGATTAAAATTAGTTCTATTTATTTTTATTATTTATTTTTTCTACAGGCTGATTTATGTTTTTTTTTTTTTTTTTTTTTACTTTTTTAAAAAAAACTCCATTAAAGGGATAACTGTTTTCTTTTTTGTTTTACACTTCGTATGTATTAGCATATCATATTATGCTATAATCTACATATAATCTGTGTCAGCAATCAAAGGGTTAAGCGCTGGGGGAGCGGAGGTTTTCCCTGTTCCCCAGCGCTTGCAGGAGCTGCGCTGGGAACAGGGCTGTGTAGTCAAAAAGACGTCGCTGCAGACATTGGGGTTTGCGGCGAATGAACGACCTAAAATGCTCACCATCAAAAGACGATCTTATCTCCTACGTTTGCACACAGGCTTCCCTAGTTACTGGCCCCCTCTCTCTGCTCTTACAGGCTGTACAGTGTTCGGGATGGTGACGTCAGTCCCTGCTGTATTCATTATCTTGAAAGACCGGAACTCATTTACGTTGCTTACTGACAAGCATTAACCCTTTAGAGCTTTGTAGCCATGTGCACTACAGTTTACAAACCTCCTACAATCATATCACAGTATTAAGCTCAGCTAGGAATAGAAAATGCTAGGTATGCCAAATACTGCTATAGAACTTCACACAGCCTCACCAGGAAGTGGTAGCCGAATTAGCTGTGGCCCTGTAAAAGAGCATGGTGAGAAAACCCCTTTAAGGCGAGGGATACACATCAACATGAGGTCAGGTTTGAATCACAATCAAAATGGCCATAATGTGCCTTACATTGTTTCAGATAAAACTGTTTCAATTTTTTTTGCTGCACTTGCAAGCCTTTCCATAGTCAGTGAATAAAATTGTAACAGGACAACTCTGTCAATCAGAGAATTTGCTATGCTAATAGATAGCCCATTCCTGGACTGTGACTGTAATAGAAAATGCATCTACTTAAGAGCAGTGTTCTTGTCCCAGGACAACAACTACAATCGAAATATATGCATCTGCTACTCTGCTGAAAACAAAGCACAGTGGAGTGAGTTTGGATGAGACGGCCTCCTTCTACCTTCCCCCACTTGGTACCATCCACATCACACTGTACATTCCCATATAACCTTTTGGGCCACGGTGTCCTCCATAGCAGTGGTCCCCAACTCTAGACCTCACGCCCCACCAACAGGTCATGTTTTCTGGCTTTCCTTAGCACTGCACAGGAGATTTAATTATTGTCAGTGCATTCTGTGGGAGATCCTGAAAACATGCCCTGTTGGTGGGTCCTCAGGACTGGTGTTGGAGAACACTGCTCTACAGCATAAACAATTAGATGTTAAGTCCACATCTAATGGCCCATATATATAAATGCCTTAGCGTGTCATGTGGTCATAGCACTACATGGTGGCAGTATTTCAGTTACAGACAGACCGAGGACATGCTTAGGCACATATATATTAAACTAATAGATTGCCCCTCCCAGGACGGTGAATGTAATAAAAAAACACATCTAGAGTTCTTGTTATATATATATGTATATATACACTCATGGATCCATGTACCGTACAGTACTTTAATAGGGATGCTGAATACACAGAAGTAAGTAAGTACCCCAATTCCCATCCCGGCTTGGTACCACCCACATCATGCTGCTGCATTGGCCGGTCCCAATTCCTACACATCATGCTACTGCTCTCATATCTTCAGCCTCATCACATGAGGAGTGTAATTGATGACATGGAGCAGGCAAAGCGCTGCCCCCAGGGTAGAAGATCCCACTCCCAGGGCAAACAGATTTCAGCAACATTTTTCACCTGTTTTCAAAGAAGTAGAAGAGTTCAACCATTCATCAAAACTGACTGTGGCTGAGGCAATTCCTTTATACCCGACATGTTAGAGATGTTTTCCATGTGGTAATCGCTTTGCCCCCATACCCAAGTTAGTGTAGAGGAGGCCGTTCTCTAGCCTGGAAATCATGAGATTCAGATGTGAGGTCATGTATGCAGGATCCTGATGGAGGCAATACTATTCCTTCAGACAAATTCAGAGACTCCACAAATGTTCCTGCAGTGTTTTGCTTAATTTTACAATTTTTTTGTGTCTAAAGTAAGCGTCCAATAAATAGAATTTTACATGATAAGCAAAGGATATAATGATTGATCTTTGTGACTTAAGGCTCCATTATATACCCTCCATACAGCTTTGTACATGTGGCTATTCTGTAATTTTTATCATCACAGTCTATCTTACCTATTCTTATTACATAAATTTGACTTTCAAGTATTTAGCCTCTGCTTAGTTACAGTTTTCCACCTAAAAATCAAAATGTTAATTTTTATTATTTTGTTAGTATTTGGGAAATCCACCTTTTGGTTTTCAGCTCTGACTGAATCCTTCTGGAGCTATGGATTTGATTCAAGCACTCTTGCCATAAATCATTGATCCCAGGTTCTTCTACAACATTCCCAAGTGTTGGTACAGACTGGAATGGTACAATACAGCTTTTTCTTCAACTCTACCCAAAGTGTTTCAAAAGTTCAAAACATCGTTACCCTTTTGCTTGTCAGTGTTATGTTCTACCTAAATAGCTTGATTATTGTCTCATAGCTGTTTAAACGCGGATGTGAACATTTTTTTCTACTGTTAAAGATATCACTTAACCCTTTTCAATCACCCTGAAATATGGGTTATACGTCATGGTGGTGGTAAGGGGAGGTGTCAACAGGCATAGCCGCGCGGACCCTGTTACACAGCCGCCGGGTTGTTAGCGGCTAATTGCAGCTAACACCCGACGTTGCAGCATGGTGCGGTGTGGCTGCCGGCCGCGCTGTTTAACCTTTAGACGCCACGCAAAGATGGCCGTGGTGTCTAAATGAATGAAAAAAAACAGTGGTGCGCACCGTGTTGTTCAGCCACGATCGGGCAATCAGCGATAAGATCGCCAATCTGATGGGCTAAAACATGGCAGCGCAGTGCCTTGTGTAGGCTCATGATCGCTGCCATGTTTCCGTTTCTCCCAATTCGGCACGAAAACGGAAGTGGGGAAGGAAAAGCCCATCTTGGGGATACTGACTAATGCATTGTCTTATGCCATGCATTAGGCTGAATTAACCGATCGTGCTCCCTTAGTGGTCAAAGGCACCATAGGAGGGATCAATGTTACAGAAAAAAAAAAAATTAAGTTTTAAAGTGTAAAAAAAAAAAAAGTATCAAAAGTTAAAATCACCCCCCTTTCACATTTTACAAATTAAAAAACAATAAAATAATAAGTAAAAAGTTACACATATTTGGTATCGCCACGTCCTGAAAAAGTCCGATCTATAAAAATTATAACATCATTTATCCCGTATGCTGAAACACATTTGAAGAAAAAAAATCCAAAACGCCAAAATTGCGTTTTTTTTGGTCATTTAATGTCGTATTAAATAATTGGAATTAAAGTGATTAAAAAACGTCGCAATCCATTTCCCAAACTGCTAGCAATAAAAAGTACACTTCAGACCGCAAAAAATGCTACCTCACTGACGTCCGTTGGTGTTAGTACAAATAAAGTTATTGGTCGCAACAAAATGGCACACGGCGCAAATCTCAAATTGAAAAATGTTTGAATTTTTTACGCCACCAAAACATAACGGAAACCCTACATGTCTGGTATTGTCGGATACTTATCAACCTGTAGAATACAGATAACACATTATATTTACCGAAGATTGAACGCCGCAAAAACAAAACTCCCGCAAACACGGCGCAAGTACATTTTTTTCACATTTTTTTTGCCGTTCCCAAGTATATTCTATAGTAATATGAATAACACCACTGGAAAGTACATCTTGTCCTGCAAAAAAAAAAAGCCCTCATGTCTATGTAGGTGGAAAAATAAAAAAGTTATGGCGTTTGGAAGGCAAGGAGGAAAAAAATTAAGAGTAAAATTATTTTTTTGGTTTGTGTTAAAGGGTTAAACATGCGCCGTGTATGAGGGAGTCGGGAGTCGGAGGTTTGGGAAATTGAGGAGTCGGGGCTTCGGCTTGCCGACTCCACAGCCCTGGTTTTTAGATGCATGTTTGGATCAGACCGTAAATGGACCCAAACACACATCTAACAATGAGCAGTGTAATTTTCATTGCTTTCAATATAAAACACGCATCGGCGTCCAGACGAGTGATCTCCGATGCGTGTTTTACATGCGGCTTTCGGATCCATTCAAAGAATTGTCATGTCAATTCTTGATCCGAGAGACGCAGCAGACGCCCTATTTAAAACCATAGGGTGCGTTCCTGCTGCATCCAAACAGGCACCTGTGTTGGAATGCGTTCTGGATGCGATTTACGCCGCGCTTTTGGATCCGACATGCGGTGTGAACATACCCTTACACATAGATTGCTGCACTTATGTCACATACACACAGCTGCTGTGACCTCCTTACTGTGACCTCCTTACTGACCTCCATGCTCCTGTCCACACTAATACCCATCCTTCCCCGTGTTACTAAATACACAGCTCCTCTTTGGTGTTTTGTAGTGTGGTATCATTATACCAGTAGGACTTCTGGTGACATAACATAGGTCCTTAATGTACACAAAAAAGAAATTGAGAGCAACACCTCAATACAAAAAGTTACCCAAGGGATAGAATGCACCAGAGCCCAAAACATGTTACCGAAACCCTGCATATCAACAGACCTCCATAAAACACATGGACATCAGCATGTGCAAAAGATCCTCACATAAAAAATGTATTACAAGCAAAAATGTAATACATACTGCACAGATAATATGTATTAATTTATTTTTTCTAATACATTTTTTTTTTAAATGGGGCCTTTTTTTTTTAGAAATGCTGATACCAGTGTGTGACTTATTTATCACAAAGGTCCTGCCTGGGCCAATTTCTGTATACAGTTCAAACCAGAAGTTTCCATACACTATGTAAAAATACATATATGATTTTTTTTCTCAGTATCTGACATGAGATCAGAATAAACCTTCCCCCTTTTAGGTCAATTAGGAACCAAAATTATTTATAAAGCATAAAGTAGTGATTGTGTCTTTAAAAGGAATGTGACATACTTAATTTTAGCTTCATTAAAGGGGTTTTCTCACTATAATCATCATGTAGGGACAGGTAATTGAAGACTTTTTCTGAATATTTTGGTCTATTGATTTTACTTTAGTCAGGAGAAAAGAGATTTTTTTGTGTTCTTAATAAACATAGGATTCTATGGTTACCTCACCATAACTCTGTTATCTGATTAGAGAGCAGGTAGTGACCATAGATGGACAAAACTGACTCCCTCAATTCAGGGAAACTAATTATCTCCAACAAGATTAGCGTCTGTTACAGATAAGCAATTGTTTTCACTCCTTACAGCACACGTACAATTTGTTTACTGAAAATGATCTCTCCTACACATGTCAATGGAGCTGAGCTACAACCTCAATTCCCAAAAAGTTGGGACACTAAACAAATTGTGAATAAAAACTGAGTGCAATGATGTGGAGGTGCCAACATCTAATATTATATTCAGAATAGAACATAGATGACAGATCAAAAGTTTAATCTGAGTAAATGTAACATTTTAAAGGAAAAATGTATTGAATCAAAATTTCACAGTGTCTACAAATGCCCAAAAAGTTGGGACAAGTAGCAATAAGTGGCTGGAAAAATGACATTGAGCATATAACGGACAGCTGGAAGACCAATCAACACTAATTAGGTGAATTGACAACATGATTGGGTATAAAAAGAGCCTCAAAGTGTCAGTGTCTCTCTGAAGCCAAGATGGTAAGAGGATCACCAATTCCACCATTGTTGTGCAGAAAGATAGTGCAGCAATACCAGGAGGGTGTTACCCAGCGTAAAATAGCAAAGACTTTAAAGTTATCATCATCAACCATACATAACATCATCCAAAGATTCAGAGAATCTGGAACAATCGCTGTGCGTAAGGGTCAAGGCCGTAAAACTCTACTGGATGCTCGTGATCTCCGGGCCCTTAAACGTCACTGCACCTCAAACAGGAATGCCACTGTCAAGGAAATAACAGAATGGGCTCAGGAATCCTTCCAGAAAGCATTGTCAGTGACCACAATCCACCGTGCCATCCGCCACTGCCAGCTGAAACTCTACAGTGTAAAGAGGAAGCCATTTTTAAGCAAGCTCCACAAGCTCAGCCGTTTGCACTGGGCCAGGGGTCATTTAAAATGGAGTGCGGCAAAATGGAAAACTGTTCTGTGGTCAGAGGAGTCACGATTTGAAGTTCTTTATGGAACAGTGGGCGGCCATGTCCTCCGGACCAGAGAGGACAAGGACAACCCAAGTTGTGATCAACGCCCCGTTCAGAACCCTGCATCACTGATGGTATGGGGTGGCATGAGTGCTTGTGGCATGGGCAGCTTGCATGTCTGGAAAGGCACCATTAATGCAGAGAGCTATGTTCAGGTTCTAGAACAACATATGCTCCCATCTAGACGTCATCTCTTTCAGGGAAGACCCTGCATTTTTCAACAAGATAATGCCAGAGCACATTCTGCAGCAATCACAACATCATGGCTACGTAGGAGAAGGATCCAGGTACTGAAATGGCCGCCTGCAGTCCAGAGCGTTCACCTATAGAGAACATTTGGCGCATCATAAAGAGGAAGGTGCGACAAAGAAGGCCCGAGACGATTGAACAGTTAGAGGCCTGTATTAGACATGAATGGGAGAGCATTCCTATTTCTGAACTTGAGAAACTGGTCTCCTCTGTCCCCAGACATCTGTTGTAAGAAGAAGTGGGGATGCCACACAGTGGTAAAAATGGCATGGTCCCAACTTTTTTGGGATTTGTTGACGCCATGAAATTTTGAAACAACATATTTTTCACTTAAAATGATACATTCTCTCAGTTTAAACTTTTGATCTGTCATCTATGTTCTATTCTGAATATAATATTAGATGTTGGCACCTCCACATCATTGCATTCAGTTTTTATTCACAATTTGTTTAGTGTCCCAACTTTTTTGGAATTGAGGTTGTAGTTATAGAGAAGCTAAACATGCTAATCACTGCTATAAAACCACCCAAAGCCCGAGGAGACAGAGTGAGTGTAAAACTGTCGGTGACTCAGTGAAACAGCCTAATGAGAAAACCACTTTAACTACCTGAATGACTTGTGTTTTGCATTAGTTTTTAGTTCTCCATGTCTGAAGAGGCTGCCTCTGATACAGGCTGTGTTCACACTACCATAAAGTTTATCCACTATCGGACGAACCATAATGCTACTCCCAGAGTTTACTACAAATGTATAAACAAGCCATTTTTTGGATGACATGAGGACAATCCATGTTGACATTCATATAGCTACCAGTAGATGGTATGGATTATGTCCTTAGTGCCCCATAACAGTGCCCATCCAGTGCCCCCGGCAATAGTCATACTGTATACAGACATCAAAGTTACTTACTCTTGCAGTTTCGGCTCCAGTTGACTGTTAACTTCCTTCTCTAATCTGTACAACTGAATGCTTTCACAGTTAAAGTGTCAATGTTTTTCCTATACCATTTCACAAGTACTACACTTTAGGTGCAGATTTTGCACCAAAAATCTGTTGTGTGTGCATAGGGACTTGCAGTGCTGTGCGAAAGTATTTGGCCCCCTCGAACTTTTCAACCAAATCCGGCTTTAAACTTCTCCACAACAGGATCACGGTCCTGCCTGGTGTGTTCCTTGGTCTTCATGATGCTCTCTGCGCTTTAAACAGAACCTCAGAGCAGGTGCATTTATACAGAGACTTGATTACACACAGGTGGATTATATTTATCATCAGTCATTTAGGACAACATTGGATCATTCAGAAATCCTCACTGAACTTCTGGAGTGAGTTTGCTGCACTGAAAGTAAAGGGGCTGAATAATTTTGCACGCCCAACTTTTTTTTTTTTTTTTTTACAAAAGTTTAAAATATCCAATACATTTCGTTCACTTCACAATTGTGTCCCACTTGTTGTTGATTTTTATGTTTGAAGCCTGAAATGTGGCAAAAGGTTGAAAAGTTCAAGGGGGCCGAATACTTTCGCAAGGCACTGTATACTTCTCTTTCTTATTTCTTGTTTTGGCTGAAAAAAATAAGGAAAAACTGCACTAAGATTGGCTTTATTCTGTTTATCTGAACAAGAGCAGTGCATTGTGGGAGTATCATATCAGTTACAACTGGGCTGTATGGTCACCTCTGGAAATTGAGTTAAGATCTACTGCTGTCTGTTTCCATGAATATAGATGAGAAAACTTACTGGAAATACCACAACTATTTGTTAAGTTATTTACGTTTTTCCGTCAATTTAAAGTGCACCTAGAATTATAAAACAATTTTCTATAAATCAACAGTAAAGCAAAGTTCAGAAACTTTGAAATATATCGTATGAGAGAAAAAAAAACATGCTTCTTTCATTAGTCTCCTTTTCTCCTGCATTCTTATAGGTCAACTTCCATAAATTATTGAGGGGATTTATATTGCAGAGGAGATGGTTTTAGCTTCACTAAAGGTTTAACTGCTCATAGATGTCTAAGGAGAGGTGAGGGGGAGAAGGGGAGAAAGTGAAATTAGAAGTCTGTCACACTAAGCAGCATCATTAAAGGGGTTGTCTCACTACAAGGATTGCTTTTTATGTTAAAGAGCTTGCAAATACAAGTCACTTTGCAATATGTGTCCATTAACAGTGTTCTACCTATTCCTAGATATCCCCTCTTGTATGGGCTGCATAAGCTCTTCAGGTCGCTATAGCTACAGACCTGTTCAATCTCTCATCATAGGCTGCCAGCACTGGTTGCTATAGCTACAGACCTGGCTTCTACTGCAGCCTAGTAGAAGCCAGTAAACACGCCCCTGAATTCAAAGTGAAACCAAGAAAACAGGACTGAGGTAAAATGAATCAATGTAGTGAGACAACCCCTTTAACTCCTTCACACATTTGGCCGTACCAGTATATCCTGATTGCATGTCACTTTTCGCAATCGGACATACCGGCATGTCCAGGACATCATGCGGGCTTATGAACGAAAAGTGTCACAACATTTTGATATTTTTCACAAATAAACAAGGATGGTATTGACCAAAATTCATTACTAACTTAAAGCCTAATGTGTCACGAGAAAATATTCTCTGAATCACATGGATTTGTAAAGTTATTCATACATAAATTGATATACAGTGGGTACGGAAAGTATTCAGACTCTTACATTTTTCACTCTTTGTTTCATTGCAGCCATTTGGTAAGATCCAAAAAGTTAATTTTTTACTGATTAATTTTAAACTCTGCCTCCCCCCATCTTGAAAGAAAAAAAAAAGAAATGTAGATATTTTTGCAAATGTATTAAACAAGAAAATCGGAAATGTAACCTGGGCGTAAGTATTCAGACCCTTTGGTCTGTTTTGTGTCGAAGCCGGTGTTGAGCTAGTACAGCCATGAGTCTTGTTGGGAATGATGCCACAAGTTTTTCACACCTGGATTTGGGGATCCTCTGCCATTCTTCCTTGCAGATCCTCTCCAGTTCCCTCAGGTTGGATGGTGAACGTTGGTGGACGCCATTTTCAAGTCTCTCCAGAGATGCTCCATTGGGTTTAGGTCAGGGCCCTGGCTGGGCCGGTCAAGAATGGTCACAGAGTTGTTCTGAAGCCACTGCTTTGTTATTTTAGCCGTGTGCTTAGGGTCATTGTCTTGTTGGAAGAAGAACCTTCAGCTCACTGAGGTCCAGAGCGTCTGGAAGAGGTTTTCATCCAGGATCTCTGTACTTGGCCACATTCATCTTTCCTTAAATTGCAACCAGTCGTCCTGTCCCTGCAGCTGAAATCCCCCCCCCCCATAGCATGATGCTGCCCCCACCATGTGTCACTGTTGGGATTGTATTGGGCAGGTGATGAGCAGGGCCTGGTTTTCTCCACCGCTTACAATTAACACAAAAAATTTCAATCTTCGTCTCATCAGAGCAGAGAATCTTTTTTCTCATAGTCTGGGATCCTTCATGTGTTTTTTTGAAAACTGTCTGCGGCTTTCCTATGTCTTGCACTGAGGAGAGGCTTCCGTCTGCGGCTTTCATATGTCTTGCACTGAGGAGAGGCTTTCGTCTGCAGCTTTCCTATGTCTTGCACTGAGGAGAGGCTTCTGTCGGCCGCACTCTGCCATAAAGCCCCGACTGGTGAGTGCTGCAGTGACAGGTGACTTTATGGAACTTTCTCCCATCTCCCTCCTACATCTCTGGAGCTCAGCCACAGTGATATCGTGGTTCTTCTTTACCTCTCTCACCAAAGCTCTTCTCCCACGACTGCTTAGTTTGGCTGGACGGCCGGGTCGAGGAAGAGTTGTGGTCGTCCCAAACTTCTTCCATTTAAGGATTATGGAGGCCGCTGTGCTCTTCTTGAGTGCTGCAGTAATTCTTTTGTAACCTTGGCCAGATCTGTGCCTTGCCACAATTCTGTCTCGGAGCTCCTTGGACAGTTCTTTAGACCTCATGATTCTCATGTGCTCTGACATGCACTCTGAGGTCTTATACAGACAGGTGTGTGCCTTTCCTAATCAAGTCCAATCAGTTTAAAGGGAACCCGTCACATAGGTTATGCCCCCCTTGCTGAGGGCAGCACAAGCTAGTGTCAGACCTGCTGTTCCCAGCCCTGTGCCCCTTATTCTGTAAGATGCAGCAGTTTTAGAGCATTTACCCCTCAAATCTTATTCATGAGCAGGTGTTATCCCCGCCCACCAAAGGCTAGCCCCACCCACTCATGTTTCTACCTATTCAAAGTAATAGGTTTGTCAGTTGAGGTGGGCGGGACTAGCCTCAGGTGGGCGGGGTTTGAAAAAACCGACACTCTGAAGGACTCTTCGAATGACTCTTCTGGCTGAAAACTGCAGATTTGAGCAACAAATACACGAAAACTACAGCATCTTACACAGGATAAGGGACACAGCGCTGGAAACAGCAGGTCTGTCACTAGCTTGTTCTACCTTCAGCAAGGGGGGCATAAACTATGTGGCAGGTTCTCTTTAATTAAACCCAGCTGGACTCAAATGAAGGAGTAGAAGCATCTCAAGGAGGATCAGAAAGATATGGACAGCATGTGAGTGAATATGAGTGTCACAGCAAAGGGTCTGAATACTTATGACCATGTGATATTTCAGTTTTTCTTGTTTAATAAATTTGCAAAAATATCTACATATCTGTTTTCTTCCTTTCAAGATGGTGGGGGGGGGGGGTGGGGGGTGCACATTAATGAGCAAAAAAATGAACTTTTTTGTTCTTACCAAATGGCTGCAATGAAAGAAAGAGTGAAAAATGTAAAGGGGTCTGAATACTTTCCATACCCACATTATACTACTCATAGGGATATTTGGCTTTTGGTTGAAATTTCAGGATGAACATAAAATTTATTGATTATTTTTTTAAAACAGACTACATGAAATCATCTCTTAACTTTAGATGAATGCACGTTTAAGGGAGGTGAGAGGCAACCAAGTGTCACGTCAGACCATTTGCAACCAATTTCATCAGCATGGTCTGCATGCTAAATGACCTGACCATACCACCAGGCACAAACATCATTGTCTTGCAGGGGCCAGGGAGCATCTACACTGAACAAGTGATGAAAGTAGATTCACTCTGAGTAGAAATGATGGCCGCCAATGATGCTGGAGACATCAAGAAGAGTGCTGTGCATCAGCCAGGCCAGGTTACTAATGGTCTGATGTGACACCTGGTTGCCCATCACCTCCCTTAAATGTGCCTGGAATTGTGCGGCATTGATCATCCGGTTCCGCAGGGCAGTTGTTACAATGAAGCGTTCATCAGTGTGTGATGGAGCCAAAGGACGTCCACTTCTTTGCCTTTCTGTGACTCTTCCAGTCTCTCTGTATCTCTGATACAACCTGCTGATACCGCTCTGTGACACACTAAGCTCAGTGTTCACTTCCGTCTGAGAGCATCCTGCTTGAAGCCTGACAATTGCGAGGTACTGCTGATCAATTGTGAGGTATTGTTTTGGTCTCACCATGTCAAAATGTGAACATGATGAGGAGGACTGTTTATATCCCAATTCAAATTGATCTCCTAAACCACAAACTGTCAAACTGCGTCCCTCCAGCTGTTGGGAAACTACATCATGAATTTATATAATCTATAACAGTGGGCAAGATGGGAGGTGTAGTTTCCCAACAGCTGGAGGGCCACAGTTTGACACCACTGTCCTAAACACTTGTGAAATTTGCCATTAAGCTTCTGGTTAGAGACCAGCAAGTTGTGTAAAAGGTACTGAACGGTTGGACTTGTGCATCTACAGTTAAGAAATGGTCTCATTTAGTTCATTTCAAGAAATTTTATGTTCATTCTGAAATTTCAACCGCAAGCCAAATATTCCAAACTTTTTGTTAACAGTGCATGTCAAATTTGAAAAATGGGGTTGTTTTTTCGGTCCAAAACTGGTTGTGTCCTGAAAATAATTAATGACATTAGACAGCAGTAAGGAGCAGAGTAGCTGTGAGTCCAACGCTAAGCTGAAAAAAACCCCTCACTATGCATCAGACAACATCTGTCTATTTGCTTCTTTTGCTCTTCCCCCTCCCCATAGATTTATATGGGCAGCTGTCATGTAATTGCTGTAAACATTAGAAGTACGTGTAACACTTTGTTAACGCATCATTTTTCTTTCTGACTTTTCACAGTGGGATGTTCTGTGACGGGAATCAGACCTATCTCATTGAACCAGGAGAGAAATCCAAACCAAACGTAAGCCATTTATTCTTTACTGTGAAACGACGTTATGTGTAGTGGTGACCATCCTGCTGGGTTTAAAATAATTTGTTAGGGGTGAGGGGGTCTTCTTTTACACAAGCATTTAAGATAATAGTGGGGGGATTGCCTCTGTTAACTTGGGTAGAATGTTACAGCAGGCCTGACTGTCTATTCTGGAAGGCAGCCGTCTATTAAGATTAATTGAAAGCCATTGATTGTAAGTTGTGCTGTGTAAGGCCTCGTTCACACGACAGTTTTGGCCGCGGTTCCCGCGGTCAAAACCTCGTCGAACCACGCCGCAAACTCGCGTCTCCCGGCTCAGGGCGTGGGAGGGGCGCGGCTTGCGCCGAGGGTTTGCCCCCATGCAAATTAAGAGCAGGGGGCAAACCGTGGCGCGAGCCGCGTCCCAGCCGCCCACCACCCGCGGCGATGCCCGTGGCAGCACCGCGCGGCCGCCGCGCAGAGCACTCCCTGTCAGGAATTGACAGGAGAGTTCTTCACACTCCGCGGGTTTGGCCGCGGCCCCGGAGTGTGAATGTTAACGCGGTTTCGCATAGGAAACCATGTTAATAAACTAGACGCGATTTGGCCGCGGAAACCGCATCGGAACACGCAGCCATAACCGCGGCCAAATCCGTCGTGTGAACGAGGCCTAATACTTCAATTTTACTGCAGTGTTACTGCAGGAAAAATGAGCATATAAGTTATTTTGCCCCTGCTGCTCAAGGAAGCCCAGGGGTCGGATCTCTATAAAAGCTGAAATTTATGGCATATTCTGTGTAAAGCCCTAATAGTGAAAATATCAGAATCCCACATGGATATGTGCATGGTCAGCTTTGACTTGAACATTACCGTAGATTTTTGCAAATCAATGAGATGCGCCAGAAATCTAAAGTCTACTTGGCTAGAAGACCCTGGACCCTTTGTTGAGGAAAGGCTTGTGGATCAGGGAGAAACTATTGTTTCCTACAGAGATACACACAATTAGGGGTGTGTTGCAGCTGCTTATTTCCTGTGTTGTACTGAAGATTAGTGTTGATTGAACTGTTCTAGAAAAGTTAAGTTTTAGTAGAACTTCTTGAATTTTTCAAACTCGAACCGAACATTTTACTGTTCGTTCGAATAAAGTTCTACACAGTTTCGTTTTCAACGGCTTTCTGCACTTTTGGCGGTCATCCAATCACCTTTCTGCACTTTTGGCGGTCATCCAATCAGTGCAGAGAACAGAGAAGTGTCAAAAATGTCATCGCTGAGGTGTAGGGCTCTCATTGGCTGCTAAAATCACATGACCATGTTATATATATTTCACTGTATTGCCTTGTGAATGCCATTTTCAGCTCACTCTCTGTACCGTACAGACTGCTCTTAGTTAGGTAGCATTTTCCTCTCCATAGACATCAATAGTTAGGGAGTTTGGTATTGCTGGCTGCATCTTTCCCACACCCAGAAGCTGTTATTTGGCTACATTTGCAGGCTCACATAATGCCTAACTCTCATATACATGGATATATATTATACAGAGTGCTTGGATTTGCTACATCATACTCCGTGCCCAAAAGTTCAGTTTTTGCAGTTTTGGGGGTTCAGTAATTGTATAAAACACCATCTCCTGTGTGTCAAAGGGGCTTTTGGGCCCCCTCAGGATGCAGGGCCCCGTAGCAGCTGCTACCGCTGCACCTCCTATAGCTACGCCCCCACTTGAAAGCTGTCCTCCTCTTTTCAGTTACCCATTGAAAGGAATGAAGTATTTTAGCCTCTCAATTTTTTTGTCGCTCTTAGGGCTTGTCCCCACGGTCCGGGTTTGCAGCCGGTTTTTCAGACGTTTTTCGGTTTCGAAAACCGTCTGCAAACCGGCTGACAAACTTTAAAATGGACCTCTACAGCAAACCCGTACAACAGTCCCCACTGCACGGATTTTCCGCCCGGTGCTTTTTCAGACCGCCGGCGGTCTAAAAAACATTGTACATATTTATTCTTCCGTCCGGTTTTTGGACGGAAGATGAACATGTCTATTGGAAGGAGGAGGGCTTTTCTCCGCTAATCGTGGATAAAACGACCGGTATTTGTCCTGTGGGGCCACGGCCTTAGAGACAAATTTTCTTCACTAAGTTGTTCCACGTATACAATTTACTGTTATGGATGGTAATTCCAGCTTCTCCTCACCTGTATAGGTATAAAAATTAACCAGAACATCTTCTCCCAGAGACTTAAATAGCGTTCAAAGATCAAGTTCGAATAGAACTTAAACCCGAACTCACACAAGTTCGAGGTTCTAATCGAACAAGAACTTTTTACTGTTCGCTCAACACTACTTGAAGATATGTTTGGATGGGAAAAAAAAGTGCTTACTTTAGGTGATTCGGACTGTCAGCTGTTAGTAAATATCTGGTGTCAATGGCCACCTATACCCAGGTAAAAGAAGGTATTCGGGACTGTGGCTCTATGGCCATTCTTAAAACATCTACATTAGTAAATATTTGTGTTCCCCATTTAATAACCATTCTTAAAGTATCTTACCTTAGGTGTCTGTGTTGTGCGGTTACCCTTTTGACCATTCTAGAAATTCATTACCAATCTGTCAGATGGGTGTTATCAGTTGGGGAGCCCTGTCTGACATTGTCCAATCAGGGCTGACAGTCACTGTGTGCAGGGACACACCCCTATACATTTCTAGAAGGAATAACAGAGGAACAGCACAACACAGAGTAATAAGAGAAGAGGCTCCAGAATTGTTATTTCACAGGAAACACAAGGATTTACTAAAAAGAGACAATGTCAGGAGAGGTCACGGGTCCTTTTTAAAATAGGTTTCCAATTTTGATCATGGACATTCTATATGATAGGCTGTTAATGTCACAATGGTGAAGGATTGACTCCAGACTCACCCTCTGATCAGTAAAATGAAGGAAAGGGAAAAATAAATCGAATAAGCTGCAATACCAGGCACAGCCACAAACAAAAAGATGGCACTGTGACAGATCCCAAAGGATAGGGAAAGGGTAACTATCATTATGACAAACTTTCACTGTCATAGTTTTGAGCAGTAGGGGCCCCGATGCTGCGACATCCACTGAACGCTAGGACGACAGAAGCACTCAACCGCCTATCACATCTGTTCATTTTTTGGGGGCTGTACCTGGAAAGCACTGTGTGTAGTTTACAGATCTATAGAAAATCTCACAGACACTGCTCATCTGGTTTTCTAAGAAAAGCCAAACGAAGCCAATAAGAAATAAAGGAGCACAGCGCCCAGCCGAGTGCTCTGCCGCTTTGTTTTAACAGGGTCAAGACCTTAACCCCACCTGGCAAAATTCTAAGCACCATTTAACTACCATTTATTAACACCTTCCAGTTGCATGGTCATAATATTATGGTTCTTCATTTTTTTTTCCTTCCTGCATTTCAAGAGCCATAACTTTATCTTTTTATCTACGGGAGGGCTTTTTTTTGCAGGACAAGATGTACATTTTAATGGAGTGTTCACCCTTCGGTATAAATGAGGTGTTATCTGTATTCTGCAGTTGCTACCAAATATGTAGGGTTTTCATATGTTTTAGTACTTTTCCCCCAAAATTTTTTAATTCTCTAATAACTTTTTTGTCTTTTCCACCTATGGACCTGAGTAATGGTGCAATTTTTTCCGCCTGAAGTATAGTTTTTGGGATATATGCGACTTTTTTATCATTTAATATTTTTTATGCTTTTAAAATGTTTCTAGTGCGTACTTCTAAGGGTGTGTTCACATGCCATATCGGGGTGCGTACTGTACATTATATTTACTATTTTGCTATAGGCAAACAAACTCTATCAGTTCTCAATCTATAAAACACTAAAATGTAACTTTTATTATGTATAACACTTAACCTCTATACACACTATTTAAGAACCTGATTTCTAACCTCTCAATTTAGCCCTTTCTAATTGTGAAGGGATAACTCCTTTTCTATTATCAAGTCTGGTGGAACATCACCTATTAGCAGGGAAACATCATATGTACAGTGATTTACTAACTCCAATAAGGGATCCCAAACATCCTACTTGGGCAGTCATCCCTAATCCAATGGACATAAAACATATAAGGTTTCCTTGTAAGACCCTCTGCAGCGGGTGACACTGTGGGAAGAGGTGAGAAATCACAATTTAAAAAGTCATGCCTGACCTCCCCAACCTGCAGACCCGCTGCAGAGGGTCTTAGAAAGTGATAAATTGAGAGGTTAGAAATCAGGTTTTTAAATAGTGTGTATAGAGGTTAAGTGTTATACATAATAAAAGTTACGTTTTAGTGTTTTATAGATTGAGAACTGAGAGTTTAAGTCTGCCTACGGCAAAAGTCACTCTCTGTTCTCTTGCGAGATTCCCATTTTTTGGGAGACTATTTGACACGTACTGTACATGTCGCAATACGCCGTGTGTTTTAGAAGTACACGCTGTTCATAGAACAGAGTGGGCCAGCCCCATCTACCTTCATTATCAGCGGCGCGTAAGTGCTGTAAAGGTGACATATCTCTATGAGAGCTATGAATTACTGTAATTGTGGGGCGCATTTCGGGCGTATTGAAGTGCAAATACGCGGCGAAATGCGTCCCACCATGACACCGTATGAACATACCCTTAAACACCAGGCGTATTCTAGTGCGTGAACATACCCTTACTTATACAAGCAGTCCTTCTAGGGTATTTGATAACTAGGGGCTCGATTACTCTTACACCCTTCTGCATAATATAAATAATGCAGAAGGTTGTACCAAGATAGCGGTTCTATTACTTCCTGTCTGAGGCCGGGAGGGTTTGGCTCCATCACACACTGATGACCACTTCATTGTACACACTGCCTTGCAGAACCGAATGATGAGTGTCGCACAAATCCGGGCACGTTTAAGGGAAGCAAAAGGCAACCAAGTATCATGTTAGATTATTCCTACCCGATAACATCTTAGTTTCCTAAATATACTTTAACACATTACTGACATGTAAGGGTATGTTCACAATGCTTATTGCAGCGCGAACTGTACACGCCGTGATACGCCGGGTGTTTTAGAAGTACGTGCTGGCCAGTGCGTACATCTAAAGCGTGGGGATGGCCCCATTCACTTCTATTATCCATGGTGCGTAAGTGCCCAGAAAAAGTATTGCACACCGAGGGGGAGACGGACGGAATTCATAGCTCTCTATGAGAGCTACGAATTAACGTAATTGCGATGCGCATTTCGGGCGTATTGAAATAAGCGCCAAAATACGTCCCGTAATTACACCGTGTGAACATTGCCTAAGGGTGGATGTAGCAGGCTCGCTCACTAAGCCCGCTCCGTAGCTATTAATTAGAGCCTGGACTTCCTGCTGGGATTGGAGACATTCAAACAAGCATTCAGACCAGTCATTGAAAATTTTATTTTACCATTTCAGAAAAATACATCAATACTTAACATGACCGGCATGTAAACATCGAGTGTAACAAAATCAAGCACTTGACACCAGCAGCTAAAATACCACAACCTACAGACTGCATAGAAAAGACAGTGAACAACCTCCAGGGTAATCGGCTGGGAATGCATTGTGCGGTTGCATTGTGCGGTTGGCAGGTTTTTACCTTCTGGTGGAAAAACAACTCTTTTTACATCAGAGAACTTTACAAAAACATTCACGTTGTGCTGTAGTTAGAGGTACAAATCAATAAATTATATGAGGCATAAAAACCGGGGCGACAGCTTCTTGATATTCCCACATTGAACAAAGCAAACCGTTATTCCCAGCCCCAGCGAGGGATTGGATCATAACAGAGGGGTGTAAAGAGTGTCCAAGAGAGTCCCCATGATGTGCCCCACCCTCTGCACCAGCCATAACGGAACTATTCATCAGAACTGGTGGGAGAACGGACCATATTGCCGATAGGACGTGAAGATATTTGAACCCGAACTTCTCATATTTTTTCTAAAAACCTTATTTTTACCGTTTTATCGGCACCATTCTAGGCTGCATAAAACTTACTGATAACTAAATGGGAAAGGGATGGAAAGTGAATATTTTTAATTTTCTTAACTTAAATCAGCCGTATAAATAACAACTAATCTAAAGGGGTTGTCTCACTACAAGGATTGCTGCTTTTTATGTTAAAGATCTTGCAAAAACAAGTCACTTTGCAATATGTATCCATTAACAGTGTCCTACCTATTCCTAGATATCCCCTCTTGTATGGGCTGCATCAGCTCCTCGGGTCGCTATAGCTACAGACCTGTTTGATCTCTCCTGATAGGCTGCCAGCGCTGGTTGCTATAGCTACAGACCTGTTTGATCTCTCCTGATAGGCAGCCAGCGCTGGTTGCTATAGCTACAGACCTGGCTTCTACTGCAGTGTAGTGGAAGCCAGTAAACACTCCCCTGGATTCAAAGTGAAACCAAGAAAACAGGACTGAGGTAAGATGAATCAATGTAGTGAGACAACCCCTTTAATTGTACATGTCACTACAATCATTTTTTTTCTAGTAGCGAATCATTACTAGTGTATGTAATGTGCCTCAACTCCAATTCAGCTTCCTACACTACTCTACTAAAGATAAGCACCAGCTCCTATAGTGGAACAATGATGGCGGGAGGGGAGGTTGTTGGACATTGTATCAACTGATATCCCATAAGAATATAGGTCTTTCCTGAAGGAGTCATTCAAGCTAGTTGTATCCCGCAATTTAAATAATTATTATTTTGTTACTTTCCCAGAGCTTCTTTTTAAAGAAATATACATTTATGTATTTACAAGTATTATGCAAAAATATAGACTTTTTATCCAATATATATTTCCTTCGGTACCTGCATTGATGGATATTTGATATAAAAGTGAAGCAGAATATACACCGCTCCACTTACATTTATTTTCCTGGTTTTTTTGCCTCTTTTCTTTTTAAACTTTTTGCGGTGTTAAATGTATTGTTCCTTTACATATGAACTATTCGGGTATATGCATGTTATAAAGAGAAAGTCTCCTACCTGGGATCCCCCGACCCATTAGCCAGGAAGGGTAGCCATTGCTCTCTGTTTGACAAGCTTGGCCTGACCATGTATTACAAAGGTACCCGTTTGTTTTAATGGGGGCGTCTAATCCGAGAAAACCCCTTAGGGGGTATTCACACGGTGCGTTTTTTATGCATTTTTGATGCATTCTTTAAAAGGTGTTTTTTGTGCAGGAAGGTACAGAAATTAATGCTGTACATTGCTGCACAAAAATCGCAGTAAAAATCACGATTATTGTGAAAGCACCCTTAGGCGCAGTTTTAACTGCGCTCCAATTAAACTGCCTTTATTATCACCAAGCTTCTTTCACTTACCTAAACTGTTTGCAAAGTGAGTAATCAGTGTGTTTGTAGCCACAAGACTTCACACACAGTCAGTCATTACTTGAAACACCTTTCTGAACAATGTAGACAACTGAAAGAAGCTTGCTGGGAATAAAGGCAGTTTAATTGGAGCGCAGTTAAAACTGCACCAAAACTGCGCTGGGTGAAAACCCCTTTGTAAGAGCATATCATATCATACGATTGCCCTGAGCCTCGCTTTATGGCACATGGGGAATGAGTGGCTGTCTGGGTAATACAAAGCCGGCTTGGGCCTTATTCACATCGTGATTATGGTCTATGTTTGTGGTATTGACCAGGATACTGTAAAAACTTTATCCTGACGGATACTAGGACAGGGCCATAACGATCAATAGGGCAAATGGAGTCTGAATTGGACTAAGTTTTACCTATTTTCTGAACATATACACTTACTGCATTAAACACAAAAGAATGGTAGACCACACTTTTGTGTCCTACACATAGGGCGAGATATATGAAAGGGTCTGCGGCAAGCGTGTCGCACAATAGTCACACAATGCACCAAAGATGCAGGAAAGTTTGGCATGAAACGGTCATACGAATCCATACCAGTTTCAGAGTGGCACAGCGCTGACTACTTTTGGTGTAGAACAGGACACATTTATAGAGCGCTATGAGACACTTTCATACATGTCAGTTCGTACACTATTAAAAACAGGGGTAGAGCTGGCGAGTTCGCACCAGGTTCATACATGTCCCCCATAATGCGCATCCAATTTGGGCTACATTTGCCCAATAGATTTCTATGGTCCTATCATAGCCCTGTCACGTCCCCGTCGGTATACATTTATCACAGTATCCTGATGGATGCCATAAACCGGGACAAGACGTGTGATGTAAATGGGGCCTTATATTTGGGTGTTGCAGAATGCTTCTGTTTTGGCTCGTTGGGTAATTCTACTCTAGGTCTTCATAAGAAAACCCTTTCAAGGGCAAAAACGGTGATAAAAATGTCAGTACTCGCTATTATCTGTAAAATTTCTCGCTGCTTCCAGTGTTCCCCACCCGTCTTTGTTCCTTTTTCCTGCAGTGATGATACCGTGGGCTCTGCATGTACAGCCCCATACCTCTTAAGCCAATGACTGGCTGCAGTGGTCATGGGAATGTACAGCAAGTCATTGCTGCAGGAAAATAAGCAAGGACCACCAGCGCATTAACGCTAAGGCTATGTTCACACGGCTTATTTGTAAGCGTAATTGCGTGCATACTTTGTCACATATTACGCTTTACACGCGGCGAAATGCGTGACGCAGTTACTGTAATTCATAGCTATGAATTACGCATCGTCTCCCCGCGCCTACAATACGATCGTATCGTACGCCCGAGGAGAGAAGTGACATGTCAATGCTGACAATGCATGCGAGTGGTGCCCATCCCCCCCCCCGCCGCTTTAAAATTACACCCTAATCAGCACATACTTCCAAAACACACAGCTAATTGTGGAGTGTATCCCAGTATGCTGTGTGAACATACCCTTGGGCCTCGTTCACACGGCTTATTTGTCCGCGGATTTGCGCTGCAGTACGGCGCCAATCCGTCTGAGTAATTACGGTAATCCACTGCTCTCATAGAGAACAGTGGATTCCGTCGCTCCTCCCCGCTCGGCGAATCCGCCGCGGGGGGAGAAAGTGACATGCAAAATATTTTTTACGGCGCCTACCGCCGTAGATAATGACAGTCTAGGGGCCGGGAGCGGCGCCCTCCCGGGCGCTCCGGCCCCGCCCCTTATTCACGCCGGATTTCCCCGAGGCAATCCGGCTCACAAATCCGCCGTGAATAAGCCATGTGAACACGGCCTAAGGCTATGTTCACACGAGCAAATTTCGGCGCGCATTTGTGCTCTAATACGAGCGAGATGCGCGCTGAAATTACGGTAATCCATAGTTCTCATAGAGAACTGTGGATTACACCTCCTCTCCCCGCTCACATAATACGATCGTATTGTACACGCGGGGAGATAAGTGACATGTCAATTACTTGCGGCGAATACGTGCCGCGAGTAATGAATGTCTATGGGGCCGGCGGGCTGCCCCCCCCCCCCCCCCGTGCCACGGGAGTATGCGCTAATCAGCGCGACTCCCAAATCAACCGGCATAACTGCGCCACGTATTGTACGTGCCATGTGAACATACCCTAAGGATTAGTTCACACGGACTGCCCCAGGTGAATGTCCGCCTCGGGCACTTTATTATTAACAGTGCGTAACCTGCGTCAAAATTTGCCATATCAATATTTTGACAGCGCGGACACTGGGTCCCGATAAACAATCTGAACAATGACAGTGATTTTACACAGGGTATAGTGTAAAACACTGTATACTCTGGAGGCAGATTCTGGGCGCGTCCAAGCCCGTTGTGTGAACTTAACCTAATCAGCTCAATTTCTGTTTTTAGTCACGGTCAACCCCCATAAAGGGGTGGTCCCATCTCACACCTTGATGACATATTAATAGTGTATACGATCAATGTGTAGAAGGTGTTGGTCCGACCTTTGGGACCCCCAATTATCCTGGGTATGAGCCATCAAAAGTCTCCATTCAGAAGGGAGCACAGGTTGTGCACAACTATCTATTCTGTTCTATGGCACAATGTTCCGTTCTGAATGGAAACTTTCCATGGCTCGTTCCCAAAATAGATGCAGGTCCAAGAGGTGCGAACAGCTTTGTAATGGGTTTTACAGGTCTGAGAAGACAGAACTCCATTTTCCTAAGAGCAAGGGGTGAGGAATAACCCTGACTATTCTTAGGTCACTGCAGCACGCCATCGGGTCATGTCCCTTCAAGGTACATCCAGACCTACCAAGGACTAGAATGGTCCCTTCCATTCAACCAGAATAGGACATAACCTAGAGAGACTAAATGGCTTGCCGCAGAGGTAAAATTGTGCAATAACCCATCTAAAAATTCTAAAAAACATTCAAGAATATATTAATTTAGGCACTCATTTGGTCTATACAATGTGATGCATTGAGACCGGGTGGATGGGAACGACCACTTTTGGTCTTATTTTGCGTTAAATCCTCCATGGCTTAAATATTAATTTGAAACTGAGACTTATTCCCCGACATTATTCAGCATATAGAAATATATGTATTTCACAACTATAAAAATAACATGTATTGATCAGTATACTTCCATTATGCAAAACATCACTTTATATTAACAGAAGCTTAAAGGGGTATTCCCATCTCAATAATCAGCTTTCAACAATAAACTTAAAGACTATTACCATATACATTGCTGTTCTGATTTAGCTTCATTTCAAAGTCAGAGCGGTTATCTCCTGCTTGTGTCCACAGGCTTCCTTAGGCTGCCGTCCACCTCTTTTTTTCCTAGCAGTTCTAGCCGGGATGGTGATGTCACTTAACAGCAGCACGGGAGCTTGTTTATCTTTCTAACAGACAAACATTAATCCATTAGAGCTCTGTAGTCTTGTGCCCTTTTGTTCAAACCCATCCATTACCAATGTCCCTCTAGCAGTCTCAGCTAGGAATAGCAGAGCTGAAATGTCAGTCACTGCTGTAGAGCAGCCCACAGCCTGACCAGGAAGTGGGAGCCCGAAGCTGTAGAACGCCCACAGCCTGACCAGGAAGTGGGAGCCCGAGCTGTAGAACCCCACAGCCCTGACCAGGAAGTGGGAGCCGGAAGCTGTAGAAGCGCCCACAGCCTGACCAGGAAGTGGGAGCCGAAGCTGTAGAACCGCCCACAGCCTGACCAGGAAGTGGGAGCACGAATCAGTAGAACCGACCACAGCCTGACCAGGAAGTGGGATCCGGAAGCTGTAGAACCGCCCACACCCTAACCAGGAAGTGGGAGCCTGAAGCTCTAGAACCGCCCCCAGCCTGACCAGGAAGTGGGAGCCTGAAGCTGTAGAACGGTCCGCAGCCTGACCAGGAAGTGGGAGCCTGAAGCTGTAGAACGGACCGCAGCCTGACCAGGAAGTGGGAGCCTGAAGCTGTAGAACGGCCCGCAGCCTGACCAGGAAGTGGGAGCCTGAAGCTGTAGAACCGCCCACAGCCTGACCAGGAAGTGGGAGCCTGAAGCTGTAAAACCGCCCACAGCCTGACCAGGAAGTGGGAGCCAGAAGCTGTAGAACCGCCCACAGCCTGACCAGGAAGTGGGATCCAGAAGCTGTAGAACCGCCCACAGCCTGACCAGTAAGTGGGAGCCTGAAGCTGTAGAACCGCCCACAGCCTGACCAGGAAGTGGGAGCCTGAAGCTGTAGAAACCGCCCACAGCCTGACCAGGAAGTGGGAGCCTGAAGCTGTAGAACCGCCCACAGCCTGACCAGGAAGTGGGAGCCTGAAGCTGTAGAAGCGCCCACAGCCTGACCATGGAATTGGAAACCTGAAGCTGTAGAAAAGCCCACAGCCTGACCAGGAAGTGGGATCCTGAAGTGTAAACCGCCCAACAAAAAAGACCTAGACCAGGAATGGGAGCCTGAGCTGTAGAAACGCCCACAGCCTGACCAGGAAGTGGGAGCCTGAAGCTGTAGAACCGCCCAAACCTGACCAGGAAGTGGAAACCTGAAGCTGTAAAAGCGCCCACAGCCTGACATGTAATTGGAAACCTGAAGCTGTAGAACCGGCCACAGCCTGACCAGAAAGTGGGAGCCTGAAGCTGTAGAACCGCCCACAGCCTGACCAGTAAGTGGGAGCCTGAAGCTGTAGAACCGCCCACAGCCTGACCAGGAAGTGGGACCTGAAGCTGTAGAACCGCCACAGCCTGACCAGGAAGTGGGAGCCTGAAGCTGTAGAACCGCCCACAGCCTGACCAGGAAGTGGGAGCCTGAAGCAGGAGAACCGCCTACAGCCTGACCAGAAGTGGGAGCATGAAGGCTATGAAGAGTGAAAACAGCCAGATGGAACAACACTTTTAAATGATAGAAAATCCTCTCTTAGGTCAGCTAGATGGGAAAATCCCTTTAACGTATAAATGGAATTAAAACATTAGCATCTTAACACATTAATGCAACTATCAGTAAAGCAAATTACAAAAAAACCTGTAGTGTTAAAAAAAAAAAAAAACTTCAAATAAGCAACACAACAAAACATAAAAATATGGACCAAATAGAAGAAAATTTGCCAATATCGAGCAACAAAATAAAACCACCAAATAAACATAAAATCACTAATAAAATAATGTCACGAATGTACTTCACAAAATGATGGCAAATCAAAGTCTGCAGGATGAGATGGATCTATGCCGTGTGTGTGACCACAGGAATGTCTATTTCAATGGCCGACATCCGGGACCGCGACGAGTATGAAGGTGCGACGTAGCTATGCATGCTGGGTGCATGGGAATATAACGGCTGCCAAAATGGCGACGGTAGAGACTTGCAGATACAGTACTATAAAAACAGCAACAGTGCCGTGAAGTACATCGCCCCAGAGCTGCCAATGGCGACAAAGACGGCAATGTCGTAGGTAAAATATGGCCCATATTTCCTGTTCAAAACGCCATTATAAAATATGGACCATATGGACGGAGTTAGACTAATGCTACCCGCCAGGAGGTACAGCAGCCCCGCCACAAGATGGCAGCCGGAGCTGTTGATGATGCACCGGGCGATTTTGAGGTTCGGCACATTGGAGCTGAATGTCGTGTTACAGATTCCGATTAGACACAGGATAAGGGCAGAGCCGGCCGTTAGGATGCTGAATGGAAGGGCGAACTGGAGGACGCGAATGTCTAACTGGTCAACACTGGCATACCACTCGCTGTCATACATCAGGCACTCCCTGGACCACTCCTGCCGGGTGCACTTCACCCACATGCCGATGCTGACCGTCAGATTCTTTTCAAGTCTGTTATAGGTGTACAGTTTCATCTGCCTCCACTGCGGCAGCAAAGTGGCGGTAAAAAGACCTGCGATGGATGCTGTACCACAGACAAAAGCCAGTAGGGTGACCGCGTGCACTTCCTGGCAGCCCATCGTTCTGCTCAGCTCTCGTGGACCCTAGAAAAAGAAAGAAAAGATAGTTGTATTAGAAGTAGATAAAGAACACTGGCCATGATGGAAAAGTAAAAATGGTCAAAAAAACAAAAACTGGTCAGCACATCCGTTTTTGAAGAATAAACGTATAGGTGCACACTGGTGTGTCAAAAACGCAATGCAGTATCAGTAGCACTCTATAGGCACTAAAAATAATCCAAAAGGACATAAGAATTTTCTGGAACAGCGTTTCTGCTACTAAGGAATATGTGAAAAAAATTTGAGTTCTTAGTGTACATTTTTGATCAGAACTGTAAATGCCCACCTACCATTGCAAGGTGACCCCAATTCAGGTGGGAACCTATGCTACATGCTACCTCTGTTCAGACCTCCACATTTCAGAGTTCGAAGGTGGCAGCTATAAACCTTATCCGATTAAAAAAACATGTGAAGATGGGAGGAGTGCATAAAACAAGATGGGAACCAGCACTTCCCCATACAAACAATCAAAAACAAAAACTGGCCAGCACATCTTTTTTTAAGAATAAACATATAGGTGCACACTGGTGTGTCAGTCAAACACAATACAGTATCAGTAGCACTCTACAGGCACTAAAAACAATCAAAAAGGACATGAGATTTTTTGAAACAGTGTTTCTGCTACTATGGAATATATGAACAAAAATTTAGGTTCTTAGTGTACACTTTTGATGAAAACTGTAAATGCCCACCTACTGCGGCAAGTTGACCCTAATTCAGGTGGGAACCTATGCCACATCTCTTGCGTGTCTGTTCAGACCTCCACATTTCAGGGTTAGAAGGTTCCAGCTATAAACCTGATCTGTTTAAAAGGCTTGTGCAGGTGGATGGAGTGCAGTGTAAATTGAGGTTGCCTTGCCGCGGTAGGTGGGCATTTACAGTTTTCATCAAAAATGTACACTAAGAACCTAGTAGCAGAAACGCTGTTCCAAAACATTCTTATGTTGTTTTTGACCATTTTTATTTGCCTATAGAGTGCTACTGATACTGTATTGTGTTTGCATAGCTTTTGACTGCCACAACAGTGTGCACCTATACGCTTATTCTTAAAAATGGATGTGCTGACCAGTTTTTGTTTTTTTACTGTATGGGGAAGAGACTGGTTCCCATCTTGGTTTATTCACTCCGCCCACCTGCACGGGCTTTTTAATCAGATCAGGTTTATAGCTGGAACCTTCTAACCCTGAAATGTGGACACCAAGAGATGTAGCATGTAGCATATGTTGCCACCTGCATTGGGGTCACCTTGCCGCGGTAGGTGGACATTTATAGTTTTGATCAAAAATGTACACTAAGAATCTCAATTTTTTTCATATATTCCATAGAAGCAGAAATGCTGTTCCAAAAAAATCTTATGTCCTTTTTCACTGTTTTTAGTGCCTATAAAGTGCTGCTGATATTGTGTTTGAAAAAGTAAAAATTACAACAACTCCTTTTACCACCCACATCTTACAGGGTATTTAAAGGGTTTGTCCAGTAAACTGGAAAAAAAAAAAAAAAAAAAAACTCAAAATGACTTGCCCGAGTCTTTATTCATCTCCCTGTAATGCTTTTATGTGCTTTAACCTTCCTTTTTTTCCCCTTTAAACCCTCTTCTCTTTGCACTATAAAACTACAAGTCCCAGGATCCTTTGCTGTGCTTTGTCTATCACCTCCCTGCCAGCTTCAGTCTTTTTATTGCTGCTTGTCAAAAACCTTCAAGGAAGTATGGTTTAGAAGGCTGTCCAGAAAAAAAGCCACACTTCCTGGTCACCTGATCTCCTGGGCTCAACACAGAGTGGTTTCCCCATGTGTGGAGATACAGAAGCACAGAGCTGCTGGTCACTGAACAGCTGATGTAGAACTGCTGAAAAGTAATGAATTTATATTACTCAAGTGTCTAACTACAGGACAGAGATTATTTAGAACATATATTTTTTTTCAACCCTTGGACAACCCCTAAAGATGAGGTCTACTATACAGCTGCCAGGATCTCCTATAATCAACATGGGCTTAAAGGGAACCTGTCACATAGATTACACCCCCCTTACTGAGGGCAGCACAAGCTAGTGACAGACCTGCTGTTTCCAGCACTGTGTCCCTTATTCTGCAAGATGCAGGAGCTTCAGAGTATTTAATGCTCAAATCTGGCAGTTTCCAGCCAGAAAGAGTCCAGCTTATTCATGAGCAGGTGCTAGCCCCGCCCACCCATAGCTAGCTCCACCCACTCAACACTGACATTTTTTTTTTTTTAGTGTGAACAGGTTGAAACGTGAATAAATGAAATGTGGGTGGGGCTAACCTTGGGTGGGCGGGATTGACTCCTGCTCATGAATAAGCTGGACTCTTTCTGGCTGGAAACTGCCAGATTTGAGCATTACATTTTCTGAAACTGGTGTATAATACAGAATAAGGGACACAGCACTGGAAACAGCAGGTCTGACACTAGCTTGTGCTGTCTTCAGCAAGAGGGGCACAACCTATGTGACAGGTTCCCTTTAAAGGTCACTTTACAATTACTTTTCACATAGGTGATGCCCCCCTCGCTGAGGACAGCACAAGTAAGTGACAAGACATGATGTTTCCAGCGCTGTGTCCCTTATTCTAAAATGCAGGAGTTTCAGAGCATTTAATGCTTAAATCTGGCAGTCTGCAGCCTGTTCTGCTATAGAGGAATCCAGTGTATTCATGAGCAGGTTTTAGCCCCGCCCACTTAAGGTTGATTCCACCTTTGAATAGATAGAAACCTGTGAATAAGTAGTGAGTGGGCAGGGCTAACTGCAAGTGGACAGGGCTAACACCTGCTCATGAATAAGCTGCACTCGTCTCTGGCAGAACAGGCTGCAAGTGGACAGGGCTAACACCTGCTCATGAATAAGCTGCACTCGTCTCTGGCAGAATAGGCTGCAAGTGGACGGGGCTAACACCTGCTCATGAATAAGCTGCACTCATCTCTGGCAGAATAGGCTGCAAGTGGACGGGGCTAACACCTGCTCATGAATAAGCTGCACTCGTCTCTGGCAGAACAGGCTGCAAGTGGACATGGCTAACACCCTGCTCTGAAAAAGGGTTGACTCGTCCGGAGAACAGCTGCAAGTGACAGGGCTAACACCTGCTCAGGAATAAGTGACTCTCTCTGGAGAACAGGCTGCAAGTGGACGGCTAACACCTGCTCATGAATAAGGGGACTCTCTCTGGCAGAAAGGCTGCAAGTGGACGGGCTAACACCTGCTCATGAATAAGTGCACTCTCTCTGGCAGAAAGCGGGCAAGTGGACGGCTAACACCTGCTCATGAATAAGTGCACTCGCTCTCTGGCAGAACAGGCTGCAAGTAGACAGGGCTAACACCTGCTCATGAATACAGTGGACTCGTCTCTGGCAGAACAGGCTGCAAGTGGACGGGGCTAACACCTGCTCATGAATACAGTGGACTCGTCTCTGGCAGAACAGGCTGCAAGTGGACAGGGCTAACACCTGCTCATGAATACAGTGCACTCGTCTCTGGCAGAACAGGCTAAAAACTGTCAGACTTGGGCTGTAAATGCTCTGAAACGGCAGCATCTTACAGAATAAGGGACACAGCGCTGGGAACAGCAGGTCTGACACTAGCTTGTGCTGTCCCCAGCAAAGGAGGCATAATCTATGCGACAGATTCTCTTTGAATGACCAGTTTAGTCAAGTTATTGCAAAGCGACCTGAAATAACACGCCAGATTTACCAAACTCTCCTATTCACATAGAACGTTCGCCAGACAACCATGTAAGTAATACGGAAGGATTGACAAGAATATTGGATGACCAGTTAAAATCTAACCTGCCCAGTCATGGTTCCGCCTAAAATAAAGAGTTGGGAGACGTTCCTGGCAGCAGGTGATCTCCCTTGAGAAGCGAAGGTTGGGTGTGTTGAAACTGAGCCGCCCAATTCTTGTTTTTCTCGCCCTCTGCCATCAGGACTCTTACACCCACCTTTATTAATGGTCGGCCGGCCCTGCCGAAATTACTAGGTTCAATAACACCGATCTGATATGGCCAGCTCTAGGCCTTATGGACGAGAGTGACAGCTCGAGGTTCCATTATAGTCACAGCGGTGTTATTAGCTGTGGGGCGGAGGTGTGTGCTTACACTGCACAGCCTATGTCAATGACAGGTCTGAGGCATCAGGTCCTGACAAGTTTAAAGCATTTCTCAATGCATTATCTGTATGGGTTTGCCGTATGGACACCATTTCGTATGGTGCTTACCAACTGTGCCAATTTCTGGCACACTGAGGAAATTGCCCATCACCTGGAGCTTTTTCTTCGTATTTTCCACAGTAAGGGCCGCATGTATGAAAACGGTCTGGGTCTAAAACTCACTTTGTTGCCCATAGCAACCAATTAGAGGCCATAACAACCAATCACAGTGCCCCTTCCATTTCATATAGTGCTCTTGAAAAATGAGAGGGGCGCTCTGATTGGTCGCTATGGGCAACAAAGTAAGTTTTAGACCTAGACATTTTTCATAAATGTGGCTCTAAATGTTAGATTTAGTAGTGATTAGTAGGAAAGGATTATATGCAAGCTCTACTTACTGGAATAATTAAGAGGGTGGACCAAGTCCCCCATCCAGCATAGGACAGAGGTTGGGGGGAGGGGAGCATTCTATGATTTGATTTAGTATTTCATTGGGGAACCTCAAAATTTGGGCTATGGCTATTAGAAAACCCGCCTTGCCCCTCTTCGCGAAATTTGGGGGAGAGCCCGCCTCTCCCACCCCCGCGGGAAAACCCCTCAACCGCCCCTGTTGGGGGCAAAGGAGGGCCCTTTGTGGTCAACTCTCGGACATCGCGGGCCCGCCCTCCCCGGCCCCATCGTTGCAGAGAGCCGCCTCTCCCGCCCCCCTCTCGGGGAAGAGCCCCCCTCTCCCGCCCCCTCGTCGCGAGAGAGCCCGCCCTCTCCCGTCCCCTCGTCGCGAGAGAGCCCGCCCTCTCCCGTCCCCTCGTCGCGAGAGAGCCCGCCCACTCCCGTCCCCTCGTCGCGAGAGAGCCCGCCCGCTCCCGACCCCACGTCGCGAGAGAGCCCGCCTCCTCCAAGAGAAAGCCTGCGATTTCCCGCATCTCCCGCCCTCTGATAGAGAGCCTGAGAGTCCGGCAGTTTTTTACATAAAAATACTGAAATAAAAAGCCCTCTCTGAGCTCAGCATCTCCTCCTCCATCCTATAAGGTCCATTAGATCAGAGATCTAGCACAGCTATTCGCGAGTGGATCCATCCTATAAATATGCAGTCCTATATGATGTCAGCAACCTCCAGATCCCATTAGCCACACATATCATGCCCTCTGGCTAATAGGAAAAGGGTGAGTTCAGTCCTGCAGGTCTGCTGTGTGGAGTGCTGCCTCTCTCATCCACAGCCTGTCATTTACCACACACAGGGCAAAGAAGATTTCCAATCAACCCCTTTAAAATACTTTGTCAAAAATATTGCAACACAGAGAGTGGGTAATTTTTTACATAAGGTAAATTAATGGGCAAAAAGTTTTTGTGGGAACATAAAACCCTAAAGATTAAAAAAAAAAATCCCTTCTGCCCATTAAATCTATACATAAAGAGCCAACGTCGCCGTCATGTAACCTTTAGAAAAATGCTAAACCGGGAGGAGTTGCGGTGTCAGGGTCTGAGCGCTGCACACTTGCTTCTCTTCCCACCCACACACATTGAAGCGCCCTGTCATTTGTGAATGCTTTCTACCTCGCAGTGTGTCTGCCTCACCGCTGAGCTCGGATACACTTGACAGTAATTTCTCTCCACAATCTTTTTTGCTTACAGTATACGGTAATGATAAGGACCAGAACCGACAATAGCAGGCTAGCTTGTGTGATATACAGTCAGGAGATAGGACTTGGGGTGAATGGGGGTGCTCTCCTGCTTAATGAGAATGCTACTTTTTTCTTGTGGATTCTGTATGAGACACATGTACTAGTGCAGCTCAAAAATGAGAATATGACAGAAAAGATAATGGACATCAATAATTTATAGGGGTTGTCTCACTACAAGGATTGGCTGTTTTATTGTAAAGCTTAGCAAACAAACCTTTTTTTCCATTCGTTCCTACTAGTCCAACCCCGTGGGTGCTATATAGCTACAGACCTGTTTCATCTTTTCCTGATAGGCTGCCAACGCTGGTTGCTATAGCTACAGACCGTTCAATCTCTCCTGATAGGCTGCCAGCGCTGGGTTGCTATAGCTACAGACCTGTTTAATCTCTCCTGATAGGCTGCCAGCACTGGTTGCTATAGCACAGACCTGGTTTCTACTGCAGGCCTAGTGGAAGCCAGTAAACACACCCCTGATTCAAAGTGAAACCAAGAAAACAGGACGAATCAATGTAGCGAGACAACCCCTTTAAGTCAAATAGAGAAACCCATAGATTGTATTAGACCACAGGTGTCAAAGTGCGGCCCTCCAGCTGTTGGGAAACTACAACTCCCATCATTCATTTGTATAATCTATAACAGTGGGCATGATGGGAGTTGTAGTTTCTCAACAGCTGGAGGGCCGCAGTTTGACACCCCTGTATTAGACTCATTACAGTATGAATGACAAGGTTTAAAGGGTTTGTCTAGCTACATTGATTCATCTTACCTCAGTCCTGTTTTCTTGGTTTCACTTTGAATTCCGGGACGTGTTGACTGGCTTCCACTAGGTCTGTAGCTATAGCAACCAGCGCTGGCAGCCTATCATGAGAGATTGAATATGTCTGTAGCTATAGCAACCAGTGCTGGCAGCCTATCAGGATAGATCAAACAGGTCTGCAGCTATAGCGAACCGTGGAGAGCTGATGCAGCTCATACAAGAGGGGGATATCTAGGGAATAAGGCCCGGACACTGTTAATGGACACATATTACAAAGTGACTTGTTTTTGCAAGATCTTTTAACATAAAAAGCAATCCTTGTAGTGAGACAACCCCTTTAATATAATACATTTGTGAGCACTATAACAAATAAAAAGATCCTGGAGAACCCTTTCATTTTCAATGATAGTCTAATTTTTTGAGATGCAATAGAACATATAATACTGTGTTTCTCCAAAAATAAGACCAGGTCTTATACTATTTTTTGCTCCAAAAGATTGGTTAGGGCTTATTTTCAGTGAATGTCTTATTTTCTTGTTCCTCTGTTCACTGGTACATACAGAAATGTGCGCAGTAAATGGTGAAGGTCTGTTCAGCGAGAAAAACAGATGCCCTTCACTAACAAAATTCCGGGGCACCCCCCAAAAAGGGAAATGCACTCAAACCCCCCCCCCTTTTCCACCAAAACAATTTGATTTGGGCAAGTGGGCCCAAAGGGGATGGGGTCTCACACAGATCTGAACCCACTCCCACCAAAGGGGCGTCATTGGGAAAGGGCCCTTGCCGTTTTTCCAAATGAGAGTCCCGGAACGGGCCAACCCCCCATTTTGTTGGGGGCCTTTTGAAGCGATTCTTTTGGGGGGTGCCTTTCCTTTATGAAATGATCTGAATCTGTTTCCGTACAACTTCCTGGACCCCTTTTTTTTAATGATTTTGTAAAATTTGGGCTTTTTTTTGGGGGTAGGGATTTATATTTTAAGCAGACGCCAAAATTCCTGAAAAAATCATTCTGGGGCTTATTTTCAGGATAGGGCTTATTTTTGGAGAAACAGAAATGCTTCTAAAGATCAGAGGGCTCTCAAATTAAACCCCCAAAATCCATCCTGGTCCTGGGCCAAAAGCCCCCCCGGCCACGCCTGCTCATTAGGCCCCGCAAACCCCGGGGTCATCACAGGGGGTCCGGCCCCCGGGATAAAGTTTTCCAGTGTTTTTTCATGCCAGGGGGCTTTTAAAAAGCCCCAAATATCCAGGGAAAAGGCAAACGGGGCGCTTTTTTGCCTGGGGAAATCCCGGAGGGGGAAAACTTCACATGATTCCCGGGGGGTTTTTCAAACTTGGCAGCTGGCCAAAAACAGTTTTTTCATCTGGGGGGGAGGGGGGCCCACGACAACCCGGTTGGGACAATTACTAACAAATTCCCAAAAAAAGAAGCAACGGGGCAACTTTCCCGTCCCCCCCCCCCCCAAAAATTTAAAAAACAGGGGGGGGCACTTTTCTAATTGGGGTCATAAAAATTAATTTAAAAGGTTTTTTAAAGGGGACTTTGAGGCCCGTGCAAAAGCTCGCCCGGGAAATCAAATATGGAAATAAGCTCTAAGGAAGAGAACCGGGATCTCTGCTGCCATCTACTGGATACTTTGCACTATTGCATATTTTTTTAAAACGGTATTCCACCCACAGTTTTTACAGTCCCCTTTTAGGTTCCCCACTTTCCTGGTTCCGGGGGTGTGGGCCTTCTATAGCTTCAGGGGGCCCACTTCCTTGTCAGGGGGGGTGGCAATTTTTAAAAGGTTTAAGGGGGCCCACTTCTGGTCAGGGGGAATTGGGGCGGGTTTTTATAGCTTCAGGGGCCCACTTCCCGGTCAGGCCCTTGGGGGGGTTCTATACCCTTTAGGGTCCCCCTTCCTGGCAGGCTGGGGCGGTTTCTATAAACTTCAGGGGCCAAACCCTTCCCCGGCAAGGGTTGCGGCGGGGGGTTCTAAAAAGGGTTTTAAACCCACCCCCTTCCTTTGGGCACATGGGGCGGGTTTTATAGCCCTTTAGGGCTCCCACTTTCCTGGGCAGGCTGGGGGCGGTTCTATAGCTTTTAGGGGTCCCACTTTTCCTGTTCAAGGGGTGTCGGGGTTCTTTGCTTCAGGCTCCCACTTCCTGTTCAGGCTGGGGGCGGTTCTTTAGCTTCGGCTCCCACTGCTGTTCAACTTGGGCGGTTCTACAGCTTGGCCCCACTTCCTTTACAGGCTGTGGGCGGTTCTAAGCTTCAGCTCCCATTCCTTTCATGCGTGGGAAATTTTCAAAAATTTTCGGGCTCCCACTTCCTTTCAGGCTGGGGAAACGGTTCTACAGCTTCGCTCCCATTTTTCCTTTCAGGCTGTGGCGGTTCTACAGCTTCAGGCTCCCATTTCCTGTTCACCCCTGTGGCATTCACAGTTTCAGGCTCCCACTTCCTTTCAGGCTGTGGGCGGTTCTACAGCAGGGGCTGACATTTCACTCGCATTCCCTAGTTCAGTCTTTTTATTAGGACTTAGTGATGAAGAGGTTTAGCAACAGGCACAAATTACTTTAGCCCAAAAGGGTAAACTTACATAAAAACAAAAAACTCCCTGTGCGCTGATAAGCCCACAGCAAGGAGTGACATCACCTCCAGCAATGCTAAGCAAGAGAGAGAGAGGGGTGGTCAGTTACGTAAAGAAGCTGTGTCAACCCGGGAGATAAGAACTGCTTTTAATTCTAAAGAAAGCAAAATCAAACATAAGCATTTTGGAATATCTTTGAGTAAAAAGTTTATAGCCAATCAATGTGGTGGGAGTACCTCTTTAATTTCCCAGGGGTGTAGCATGACCTAGAAGTATTTCTACACCTTTATGGTGCTCTCTGCAAGGACAAGCTTTATCTCCCCATAGTCTACATTACTCAGCCAGAACCTTAAAGGGGTTTTGGAAAAACGTCTAATTTTTGAGGGGGGATCCCCAAAATGGGTATTTAATAACTTTTCTAAATTTATGGTCTTTAAAAAAAAAGTGAAACCGGGCAGCACAGGCTTCTCAAACCCTTATTTTCCAAAAGTTTACATTAGACACACCAAGGAGCGACAGTGCTATCTTGGCCGGCCTTCCCGTTTTGCATTTCCATCTGATAGGGGGAACATAAGGTTCTTGCTAGGGATGCGGAGAAAGACCCGTTTCTTTTGTATAAAAAATCCACTTTTTGTAAGACATTTTTTGGGAAACACTTTGCACTGCCCCCTGTTTCCCCGGCTCCTCTCAAGCCCCCCCCTCCCTCTCCTCTGCCTGTTTGTTTATCTTCTCTTCTGAGCAGACAAACCCACTTCGTGGCAAAACCCCTTTAATGATGAGCAAGCACTGTGAAACAGCTCTCTGCAGAGGGCGACTTTCTTATGGAGGAGATACGGGCTTGGTTTAAACTCCCCTCTCATGTTTCAAGGCTCTTTAATGTGAGTGTAAGGGACTCTGCTTCTAATAGGTGGCACCAAAGACCTAGCTCTCTTCCCTAGAGCCTATCTGCATAGTTGTATGGTGCAGAGAGCACCCGTGTGGGAATAACTCAGGTATACTTTTTACCTTCCCCCCCTTTATAGGGATTTTATCACCATTATCATGCAAGGTATCACTGGGAGAATGGGGGTCTGACCACTGGGACCCCTACTTACCCTAGAATCAGGTTGTTGAAGTTTTTTTATTTTTTCATTATAAACAGCACCAATCCCAAGCTAGCTTTGAGTGCATACCCATTTGGGTAAAAAACAATTGCACCAAAGCAACAGCCGCTATTGTGGTTGGGCAAGCGGGCTTCTATTTTGTTATTTAAGGTAAAAAATAAAAAAGTACAAAAAAAGTGCCCTCCATCTCAGATTACATCCATCCTGTACATCTGCCACAATGAGGCCACCAAGCCCTATGGATGGTGCACCCCTGCTTAAAGGGGTTGTCTCACACAAAATTTGATTTTAATGTCAAAAATCTTGCAAAAAAGTCTTTTTTTGCAATATGTGCCCATTAACATGCCTATCTTTTCCCCTAGATTCCACTTTTTGTAGGGCTGCATCCGGTCCTCAGGTCGCTATAGCACAGACCTGTTTGATCTCTCCATAGGCTCCCAGCACTGGTTGCATAGCTACAACCGGGCTTCTACTACAGACTAGAAAAGCCAGTAAACACGCCCCTAAAAATTTCAAAATGAAATCAGGAAGACAGGGACTGGGTGAAGAATCAAGTAGGAGACAACCCCTTTAAGGCGCCTCCTTGGTGGAATAGGAAGGGGGGATTTTATGCAACCCCTTCACCTTCCATTTAATCCCATTTACCAACTGGTAAAGGCGTCATGCGCCCTGTTTTAAGCCCCTCCAGCTTTTTTGTGCACCAAATGGGAAAAGGGTTATTATTGTATTGGGCGGGGTTCACGGTTTTTATTTTTTGCGGCGTAATTACGCCGTGGCAGGAGCGGGGGCTGGGGCACCCGCCGCCCTAGACTTTCATTCCCAGGGGGCGCATAACCCTATTAAATGACATGTCCTTTACCCCCCCCCACGCGAAAATTTGCAAGCGGGGGAGAGAACGTAATCCATATTTCCTATGAAAACTGTGGATTACCGAATAACTGGACGGATTCCGGGCCAATTTGCACACTCCGGCGCGTAATTACGGACTGAAATACGTCCCATTTTAAGCCGTATGAACATGGCCTTAGCGCTCATCCGCTCGGATTCCGACTTGAAATACTCGTCTCAAACCAGAAATAAATCATCCCCATTGACCTCAATAGAAAATCCGCTTTGTAGTTTATACAACTTGGAACATGTTCATTTTTCTGCCGGATTCCACAGAGATGAACGGGACTGGCGCGGAATCCGACAGAAAAAAACCCCAAGCTAAATCCAAGAATACAAGGCTGCGTCCCCACGCAGAGGGACAAATACTGGTCGGTTTTCCCGCCGGTATTTGTCCGTTTTTCGGTCATCCCCACGCCGCGGAGGGGAAGGGGGGGCGGCGTTTTTTTTTCCTCCGCGTGAGGGGCCCCCCCCCTTCACAAACACATTCCGGGCAAAACCGGACGGAAGATTGTCTTGTAGAATGATTTTCGGCGGAAAAACCGCCCGGACAGACCCCTGCAGTGGGCACTGCTGCAAAAGGGTTTTCCAAAGCACCATTTTGCCATTTTTTGGACGGTTTTTTAGGGGGGTCTGCAAAACCCAAACCGCCTAAAAATCAACCGCAAACCCTTGCCGTGGGACATGGCCAAAAACTCTTGTCCACGAGGCTTTTACGTGTGGACGCACCCGTAAGTTAGGGGGCCCCACGCAAAGCAAAAAAAACCCCTGGGAAACCGCAGCTTCTTGTCCGCTTTACGACCGCCCGGGTTTATTTACGTTCGGGGAAAAACCGCGGGTGGTTTTTTGCCTTTTTTTTTCCCCCCCTGACCCATACAATTAAGGGCCGGAAACTACAGACGCCAGGCCCCCAGTTTGGGGTTTTTACAAAATTTTCCCCAAAACCGCCAGAAAACGACAAAAAAAAAAAAACACCCGTTTAGAGTACATCATTTTTTTGTATTAAAGTCTAGGGGTGCATCAAGGTCATTTTTAACATTTTTAAAATACAAAACCGCCGAAAATCCGACTGTTTTCGTGAGCTGTGCAGACAGAGCCTTACTCCAGCTCTATTTTAGAGCTAACTTTGGGCTCTACTTTTCTGCCCTTCTGGAGACCCATTGGGGGGGAAATGCTGTTCCCCCATTACCTTACACAACTGTCTCTTAGGTCAGCACATTTATCATTGAATCATCCACATAATCCAGGTGTCTGTCTGGTGCAGTGTCCCCATTTTTCGGATATGCATCTTTGCAAATTTAAGATCAGTTCATATTCTAAGGCTATGTTCACACGGCTTATTCAAAGCAGGTCTTATCAAAATCTGATCCCAGTCTCTTTTTACATTTTTCCCAATGTTGGTGAACTGGCTGGAAAACAAAACAGCTTTTTCTTAAACTCCCCCCCACAAGTGTTAAAAAGAAAAAAACTTGTTACCCTTTTTTGCTTGTCAGTGTCTGTTCTACTAAATAGCTTGATTATTGACATAAGGGATAACAGCCGATGTTACCATTTTAAATAAAGTTATCACTTAAACATGCGCCGTTATGGGGAGTCAGGATCGAGGTTTGGGAAATTAGGGTGGAGTCGGGCTTCGGCTTGCCGACTCCACAGCCCTGAAGAGGTATACACTGGGCAGTTCTGCAGATGTAAAGGAGGGCTCAGACATGGTGATGGATTTGCTAGTATCCCAGGCAATCATAAACCTGACCCTGCCTATATAAACTGTAATAAGCGGTTACTATAGTGTGAATACAATATAATTAAAGGGGTTCTCTCACTAATTGATTCGCCTGTTTTCTTTATTTTCATTTTGAAATTCAGGGGCTTGTTTTAACTGGTTTCACTAGGGGTATAAAGCCAGGTTTTACTATAGCAAACCCAAAGGCTGGCACCTATCGGGGGGGGATCGAACAGGTCTTAGCTAACAACCCGGGGGGAGCTGAGCAGCCCTACAAAGGGAAATCAAGGGAATAGGAGGGACACTGTTTAAGTACACATAATGCAAAGTGGGCTTGTTTTTGCAAAAATCTTAACAAATAACAGCGATCCCTGTAGTGAGAGAACCCCTTTAAAGGGCACAGCACTAACATAGACATCACTGATCAGTCACAAACCATACAGAGCCCTATTTTCAGGACGCTATGACTATCTACAAATGCTTATAACATCCCAGGGGGATCACATGCACTATTTGGGGGGTGTGGCCCCTCTGTTTGCTAAACATCTATCCCTGTCCAGAGAACAATAGAGTGATCCTCTTGTCATTATCTACTATTTGTAACGAGACTACATAGAGAGAGTAATCTCATCTATCCCTGTCCAGAGAAGAATAGAGCGATCATCTTGTCATTATCTACTATTTGTAATGAGACTAGCATAAGCAGCAATCCTCAAACTTTGCGGCCTTCAGTCTGTTGAATGCAAGTTTCTGACATAGAGAGTTTAATCTTATTTATCCCTGTCCAGAGAAGAATAGAGCGATCATCTTGTCATTATCTACTATTTGTAATGAGACTACATAAGAGAGTCTAATCTTATCTATATCTGTAATGAGACTACATAGACATAAGTGGCAGCTGCAGTAAAGTGAGATTCGTCTGCCCGTCTGTTCAGGAGTTTTATCTCTGTTTTATCACAGCAGGCTTTTATCCGTTCTTTGTAGTTGCATAGGACTGCTACATTAAAAAAAAACAAAAAACAAATATTATGTAGTAAAAAAAAAAAAGAGTGGCTTTAGCGGATGTGGGAGTCATCGGCCATTGTGATGGTGATTCAGGCGCGAGCAGTCAATAATCATGTTATAACGCACCTGATAAGATAATATAATATTACATATCTGGCTGCAGATCTGCAGGGGTCAGACAATGCAATGGAGGTAGAGTGCACTGGGCAGCACCCCCCACTGACACTGGGACGGATCTACACCCCTGAAAGCAAACACGAGTCACCTCTGCTGCAGAATCCATAGAGCCCGGGCCATGGATAGGGGGCGCCCCGCGGTCACGGAGAGGGGACGCCCCCAACATTCACCTCCCACCAGTAGCTTCTGAAACTACCAGCACCAGATACATTCACCTGAGCAAGCGTCTGCACACAGCACTGACCTGGCGGCGGCGCACTGATTAACCGGGCGATCTGCACACAGCCTGTGACCTGGCGGCGGCAGCAGCGCACAGATAACCGCAGCGTCTGCACACAGCACTGACCTGGCGGCGGCAGCGGCGCACAGATAACCGCAGCGTCTGCACACAGCACTGACCTGGCGGCGGCAGCGGCGCACAGATAACCGCAGCGTCTGCACACAGGGTCACTAGACCTGGCGCTGCGCCCAGATAACCGCAGCGTCTGCATCACAGCACTGACCTGAGCGGAGGAGCAAGCGGAGCGCACAGAAAACCGCAGCTGTCTGCACAACACAAGCGAGCTGACCTGGCGGTGGACGGCGCAGCAGAATAACCGCAGCGTCTGCACACAGCACTGACCTGGCGGCGGCAGCGGCGCACAGATAACCGCAGCGTCTGCACACAGCACTGACCTGTGGCGCGGTGGACACAGAGCCGGCAGGAGGCAGGAAGCCGGCCGGCGTCCCGGAGCTGCTCCTGCCGAGGAAGGATGACGCGAGCACCACGTGACGCGGGGAGGTCACAGGACTCGTCCCTGGAGAGAGGAGGTGGAGGAGGAGGACGACGGCAGCAGCAGCAGCAGGGAGAATTCACACAGGAGCGGCCGCTGCTGCAGGGTCATGCGGTTATCTCTGCTCTACACTGCCCTCAGCCACACAGTGCCCGCAGCTATACAGAGCCCGCAGCTATACAGAGCCACACAGTGCCCGCAGCTATACAGAGCTTATACAGAGCCATACAGTGCCCGCAGCTATACAGAGCCACAACACACGTGCCCGCAGCTATACAGAGCTTAAACAAGAGCCACAACAGAGCCCGCAAGCTATACAGAGCCACACAGTGCCCGCAGCTATACAGAGCCACACAGTGCCCGCAGCTATACAGTGCTTATACAGTGCCCAAAGGTATACAAGCCACACAGTGCCCGAAGCTATACAGAGCTTATACAGGTCCATACAGTGCCCGCGGCTGTACAGAGCTTATACAGAGCCATACCAGGTGTCTTATTACAATAGCATACAGTGCCCGCAGGGCTATACATGTGCTTATACAGAGCCATACAGGTTCTTATACAGAGCCATACAGTTCCCGAGCTAAACATTGGGCTTATACAGAGCCATACAGTGCCCACAGCTATACAGTGCTTATACAGAGCCATACAGTGCCCACAGCTATACAGTGCTTATACAGAGCCATACAGTGCCCGCAGCTATACAGTGCTTATACAGAGCCATACAGTGCCCACAGCTATACAGAGCTTATACAGAGCCATACAGTGCCCGCAGCTATACAGTGCTTATACAGAGCCATACAGTGCTTATACAGAGCCATACAGTGCCCACAGCTATACAGAGCCACACAGTGCCCGCAGCTATACAGAGCTTATACAGTGCCATACAGTGCCCGCAGCTATACAGTGCTTATACAGAGCCATACAGTGCCCACAGCTATACAGAGCTTATACATGCCTATACGTGCCCCACAGGCTATAGCAGTGCTTATTCAGAGCCCTATACAGGATGCCACAGCTATACAGTGCTTATACAGAGCCATACAGTGCCCGCAGCTATACAGTGCCCGCAGCTATACAGAGCTTATACAGAGCCATACAGTGCCCACAGCTATACAGTGCCCACAGCTATACAGTGCCCACAGCTATACAGTGCTTATACAGTGCCCATAGTTATACAAGCCATACAGTGCCCGCAGCTATACAGTGCTTATACAGTGCCATACAGTGCCCGCAGCTATACAGTGCCCGCAGCTATACAGAGCTTATACAGAGCCATACAGTGCCCACAGCTATACAGTGCCCACAGCTATACAGTGCTTATACAGAGCCATACAGTGCCTGCAGCTATACAGTGCTTATACAGAGCCATACAGTGCCCGCAGCTATACAGAGCTTATACAGAGCCATACAGTGCCCGCAGCTATACAGTGCTTATACAGAGCCATACAGTGCCTGCAGCTATACAGAGCTTATACAGAGCCATACAGTGCCCGCAGCTATACAGTGCTTATACAGAGCCACACAGTGCCCGCAGCTATACAGTGCTTATACAGAGCCATACAGTGCCCACAGCTATACAGAGCTTATACAGAGCACAACACATGTTGCCCGCAGCTATACATTGCTTATACAGCATTCCATACAGTGCCCCACATCTATACAGTTGCTTATCACAGAGCTATACAGTGCCCGCAGATATACAGTGCTATATAGAGCCATACCGTGTGCCCACAGCTATACAGGGCATTCTAGAAGAGCATACAGGTGCCGCAGCTATACAGTGCTTATACAGAGCCATACAGTGCCCTCAGCTATACAGTGCTTATATAGAGCCATACAGTGCCCGCAGCTATACAGTGCTTATACAGAGCCATACAGTGCCCACAGCTATACAGTGCTTATACAGAGCCATACAGTGCCCACAGCTATACAGTGCTTATATAGAGCCATACAGTGCCCACAGCTATACAGTGCTAAAAAAGCCAAACAGAGCCCACAGTCTATACAGTGCTTAACAGAGCCATACAGTGCCCCACAGCTAAACAGTGCTCTATACAGAGCCATACAATGCCTGCAGCTATACAGAGCTTATAACAGAGCCATACAGTGCCCGCATGAGCTAAACATTGGCCCCATCAGCAATACATTGGCTTAGATACAGAGCCACACGGTGCCCTCAGCTATACAGTGCCCACAGCTATACAGTGCTTATACAGAGCCACACGGTGCCCTCAGCTATACAGTGCTTATACAGAGCCACACAGTGCCCGCAGCTATACAGTGCTTATACAGAGCCATACAGTGCCCACAGCTATACAGTGCTTATACAGAGCCATACAGTGCCCACAGCTATACAGTGCTTATACAGAGCCATACAGTGCCCGCAGCTATACAGTGCCCGCAGCTATACAGTGCTTATACAGAGCCATACAGTGCCCGCAGCTATACAGTGCTTATATAGAGCCATACAGTGCCCGCAGCTATACAGTGCTTATACAGAGCCATACAGTGCCCGCAGCTATACAGGGCTTATATAGAGCCATACAGTGCCCGCAGCTATACAGTGCTTATACAGAGCCATACAGTGCCCGCAGCTATACAGTGCCCACAGCTATACAGTGCTTATACAGAGCCATACAGTGCCCACAGCTATACAGTGCTTATACAGAGCCATACAGTGCTTATACAGAGCCATACAGTGCCCGCAGCTATACAGTGCTTATATAGAGCCATACAGTGCCCACAGCTATACAGTGCCCACAGCTATACAGGGCTTATATAGGAGCCCAATACAGTGCCCTGCAGCATACAGTGCTTATACAGAGCCATACAGTGCCCGCAGCTATACAGTGCTTATACAGAGCCATACAGTGCCCACAGCTATACAGTGCCCACAGCTATACAGTGCTTATATAGAGCCATACAGTGCCCGCAGCTATACAGTGCTTATACAGAGCCACACAGTGCCCGCAGCTATACAGAGCTTATACAGAGCCCGCAGCTATACAGTGCCCACAGCTATACAGTGCTTATATAGAATGCCATAAGACATAATGCCCGGTCAGCTTATAAAGGGCTTATTAAAGAGCCATAACCAGTTCCCCGCGCTATTACAGGGCTTATATAGAGGCCCATACAGTGGCCGCATCTATATCAGTGGCTTATATAGAGCCAAACAGTGACCCGCAGCTAAACAGTGGCTTAAACAGAGCCACACAAGTGCACGCAGCGTATAAAAAGAGCTTATACAGAGCCATACAGTGCCCGCAGCTATACAGTGCCCACAGCTATACAGTGCCCGCAGCTATACAGTGCTTATATAGAGCCATACAGTGCCCGCAGCTCTACAGTGCTTATACAGAGCCATACAGTGCCCGCAGCTATACAGAGCTTATATAGAGCCATACAGTGCCCGCAGCTATGACATGGCGTTATATAAGCCATAACAGAGCCTCCCCGCAGCTATACAGTCTGCTTATACAGAGCTATAGCAGTGCCCCAGGCTAGACAGTGCTAAACAGGAGCTATACAGTTCCCACAGCTATACAGAGCATATACAGAGCCATACAGTGCCCGAAACAATACAGTTGCTTAACAGATCTATACAGTTGCCCACAGCTATACAGAGTCTTAACAGGACCATACAGTGCCCTCAGCTATACAGTGCTTATAAAGAGCCATACAGTGCCCGCAGCTATACAGAGCTTATACAGAGCCATACAGTGCCCGCAGCCTCATACGATGGCTGTATATAGAGGCCATAACAGTGCCCACATGCGCTAATACAGTGCTTATACAGTAGCCTTACAGTGCTTAATTCAGAGCATAAACAGTGCCCACAGCTATACATAGGCTTATACAGATCTATACAGTGCCCACAGCTATACAAGTGCATTATATATGACATACAGTGCCCTCAGCTATACAGTGCTTATACACAAGAGCCACCACTGTGCCGCTCAGCTATAACAAGTTGCTTAACAGACCATACAGTGCCCGCAGCTATACAGTGCTTATACAGAGCCATACAGTGCCCACAGCAATACAGGGAATATACAGAGCCATACAGTGCACACAGCTATACAGAGCATATACAGAGCCATACAGTGACCGGCACTTACAGTACCGCCGCAGCTATACAGTGCGCTTATACAGAGTCCATACCAGTGCCCGCCAGCTATACAAGGGCTTATGATAGAGCCATACGTGCACCCGCATCTATACAGTTGCTTATACAGAGCCTTACATGCCCACAGCTATACGAGGTGCATATACAGAGGGGGATAAACAGTGCCCGCAGCTATACAGTGCTTATACAGAGCCACACAGTGCCCGCAGCTATACAGAGCTTATACAGAGCCCGCAGCTATACAGTGCCCACAGCTATACAGTGCTTATATAGAGCCATACAGTGCCCGCAGCTATACAGTGCTTATACAGAGCCATACAGTGCCCGCAGCTATACAGGGCTTATATAGAGCCATACAGTGCTTATACAGAGCCATACAGTGCCCGCAGCTATACAGTGCCCGCAGCTATACAGTGCTTATACAGAGCCATACAGTGCCCGCAGCTATACAGTGCCCACAGCTATACAGTGCTTATATAGAGCCATACAGTGCCCGCAGCTCTACAGTGCTTATACAGAGCCATACAGTGCCGCTAGCATACAGGGCTATATTATAGAGCATACAGTGGCCCCGCAGCTAAATCAGAGCTTAATATAGAGCTATACAGTGCCTAACACAGCTATACAAGAGCTATACAGGAGCCATACAGTGCCCACAGCTATACAGTGCTAATATAGAGCCATACAGAACCCCGCAGCTATACAGAGCTTATACAGAGCCATACAGTGCCCTCAGCTATACAGTGCTTATATAGAGCCATACAGTGCCCGCAGCTATACAGTGCTTATACAGAGTCACACAGTGCCCGCAGCTATACAGAGCTTATACAGAGCCATACAGTGCCCACAGCTATACAGGGCTTATACAGAGCAAGACAGTGCCCGCAGCTATACAGACTCTAATACAGAGCCATACGATATGCCCTGCGAGCTATACAGATACTTATACAGACCATACAGTGCCCACAGCTATAACAGTGCTTATACAGACTCTCCCTACAATGCTTAAACAGAGCCATACAGTTCCCAGCTAGTCTATACAGTGCTTATACAGAGCTATACAGTGCCCACAGCTATACAGTGCTTTTACAGAGCTATACAGTGCCCACAGCTATACAGTGCTTATACAGAGCTATACAGTGCCCACAGCTATATAGTGCTTATAAAGAGCCAGACAGTGCCCCCTCAGCGAATACAATGCTTATACAGAGACTAACAGTGCCCACACTATACATTCTTACTTATACAGAGCTATACAGTGCCCACAGCTATACAGTGCTTATATAGAGCCATACAGTGCCCGCAGCTATACAGTGCTTATACAGAGCTATACAGTGCCCACAGCTATACAGTGCTTATACAGAGCTATACAGTGCCCACAGCTATACAGTGCTTATACAGAGCCATACAGTGCCCACAGCTATACAGTGCTTATACAGAGCCATACAGTGCCCACAGCTATACAGTGCTTATACAGAGCCATACAGTGCCCACAGCTATACAGTGCTTATACAGAGCCATACAGTGCCCGCAGCTATACAGTGCTTATACAGAGCTATACAGTGCCCACAGCTATACAGTGCTTATACAGAGCCATACAGTGCCCACAGCTATACAGTGTCCACAGCCATACAGTGCTTATACAGAGCCATACAGTGCCCACAGCTATACAGTGCTTATACAGAGCCATACAGTGCCCACAGCTATACAGTGCTTATACAGAGCCATACAGTGCCCGCAGCTATACAGTGCTTATACAGAGCCATACAGTGCCCACAGCTATACAGTGCCCACAGCTATACAGAGCTTATTTCAGGGGCCCATACAAGTGCCACAGCCTATACAGTGCCCACAGCTTACAGTGCTTACATATACAGCCATACAGTGCCCCAGCTAAAACAGAGCTTATTTCAAGCCACTTACAGGCCCCAGCATATACAGTTCTTAAAACAGAGCCATACAGTGCCCACAGCTATAACAGTGCTATACAGTGCCCGCAGCTATACAGAGCTTATACAGAGCCATACAGTGCCCACAGCTATACAGTGCTTATATAGAGCCAACAGTTCCCACAGCTTCCCGGGTTATACAGAAGCCATACATCCACAGTCAATCCGATAAACAGTCTTATACAAGCCATCATTGCCACAGCTATACATGGCTATATAGGAGCCATACAGTGCCGCAGCTATACAGTGCTTATATAGAGCCATACAGTGCCCACAGCTATACAGTGCTTATACAGAGCCATACAGTGCCCGCAGCTATACAGAGCTTTATACAATGCCAACAGTTTTCCCAAACTCAGTGCCCACAGCTATACAGGTTGGCTTATAAAGAGCCAACAGCCCACAGCTAAACAGGTGCTTTTTTAAACATGGCCAAGCTTAAAAGTGCTTTGAGCATCATGCTTATACAGTGCTCACAGCTATACAGTGCTTATATAGAGCCATACAGTGCCCACAGCTATACAGTGCTTATATAGAGCCATACAGTGCCCACAGCTATACAGTGCTTATACAGAGCCATACAGTGCCCACAGCTATACAGTGCTTATACAGTGCCCGCAGCTATACAGTGCTTATACAGAGCCATACAGTGCCCACAGCTATACAGTGTCCCAGAATCAGGCTTATCAGAGGGCCCAAAAACCCCCCCCTTCTTTTAAAAAAAAAACCCCCCCCCCCGGAAAAACCCCCCAAATTTTTTAAAAAAAAAAAAACCCCCCCCCAAAAAAAAAAAAAAAACCCCCCGGGGGGAAAAGGGGTTAAAGGAATAAGGCCCACCCCAAAGGGAAAGGCCAAACCCCGGGGCCCAAAAACCCCCCCAAAAAAACCCCCCCCCAACGGGGGAAAAATTTGGGGGCCAAACCCCCCCAAAAAAACCCCCCCCCCCGGCCCAACCCCGGGAAAAAAAACCCCAACCCCCCCCAAAAATTAAAACCCCCCCCCGGGAAAAAACCCCCAAAAAAAAGGGGCCTCCTTTTTGGGAAAAAGGAAAAACCCCCCCCCCTTTTCCCCCCAAAAAACCCCAAAAGGGGGAACTTTTAAAAACCCCCCCCGGAAAAACCCCCCCCAAACCCCTAAAAACCCCACCCCCCCCAAAATTTTCCCCCCCCCTTTTGCCCCCCGGCCCCCCCCAAAAAACCCCCCCCCCCTTTCCCCCTTTTTTTTTTTTTTAAAAAACGGGCCCCCCCAAAATTTTAACCCTTCCCCCCCCTTCCAAAAAAAAACCCCCCCCCGGGGGGGGGAAAATTTTTTCTTTTTTCCCCGGGGGCCCCCCCCTTTTTAAAACAATTTTAAAAAACCCCCAAAAAAAAAAAATTTTTTTTTTCCCCCCCAAAAAAAAATTAAAATTTTTTTGGGGGGCCCCAAACCCCCCCCTTTTTTTTTGGGGGAAAAAACCCCCAAAAAATTTTTTTAAAAAAATTTTAAAAAAAATTTTGGGGGCCCCCTTTTTTTTTTTAAAAAAAAACCCCCTTTTTCCCCCCCCTTTTTTTTCCCGGGGCCCCCCCAAACCCCCGGGGGGCCCCCCAAAATTCAAAAAAAGGGCCCGCCCCCCCCGGGGAAAAAAAAAAAAAGGGGGGGGGGCCCCCCCCCCCCAAAAAAAAAGGGGGTTTTCCCCCGGGTTTTTTTTTTTTTTTCCCCCCCCCGGGGGGGGCCCCCCCCCAAAATTGCCCCGAAAAAAAACCCCCAAAGGGGGGGTTTCCTTTTTCCCCCCCCCCCCCGGGCCAAAAACCCCTTTTTTTGGCCCCCCCTTTTTAAAAAAAAGGGGGTTTGGGGGGGGAAAAATTTTTCCCAAAACCCCCCCCCCCCGGGGGGGGGTTTTTAAAAAAAAAAAAAAGGGGGGGGTTTTTAAAGGCTTTGGGCCCCCCCCCCCCCCCCCCCCCCCAAAAAACCCACAAGGGGAAAAATTTAATTTTTTTTTAAAAAAAGGGAAAAAAACCTGAAACCCCCCGGCCCCCAAAAAGGGCCCCCCAAATCCCCCCCCGCCCCCCCCGGGGGAGGGCCCCCCCCAAAAAAGGGGCCAAATTTCCTTCTTTCCAGGCCTTTTAAAAAAACCCCCCAAAACCCCCCCCCCAAAAAGGGGGGGGGGAAAAAAACCCCCCCGGCCCCAAAAAAAAAAAAAAATTTTTGGGGGGGGGGGGGCCCCCCGGGGGCCCTTTTTTTCCCCTTTTTTTTTTTTTTTTATTTTTTTTTTTTTTCCCCCCCCCCCAAAAAAATTTTGGGGGAAAAAAATTTAAAAAAAAAAACCCCCCCCCTTTTTTCCCCCCCTTTTTTTTTCCCCCCCCCCCCTTTTTTTTTCCCCTTTTTTTTTTGGGGGAAAATTTTTTTGGGGGGGAAAAATTTAAAAAAAAAAATTTTTTTTTTTTTAAAAAAAAAAAAAAACCCCGGGGTTTAAAAAAAAAAACCCCCCCCCTTTTTCCCCAAAACCGGCCCTTGGGAATTTTTTTTGGGGGGAAAAAAACCCCGGAAACCCCCTTTTTCCCGGCCCCCCCCCAAAAAAAAACCCCCCCTTTTTTTTGGGGGGCAAACCCCCGGGGGGGGGGGGGGGGCCCCCCCCCCCCCCCGGGAAATTTTTTTTTACCCCCCCCCCCCTTTTTTTTTCCCCCGGGGGGAAAACCCCGGGAAAAACCCCCAAAAAAAAAGGGGAAAAAAAAAAAACCCCCCCCCCCTTTTTTAAAAAAGGGGGGGGGGGCCAACCCCCCCCCCCCCTTTTTTTTGGGCCCCCCCCCGGGGGGGCCCCCCCCCCCCCCAAAAAGGGGCCCTTTTTTTTGGGCCCCCCTTTTGGGGTTTCCCTTTTTTTGGGGTCCAATTTTCCCCCCGGGGGGCCCCCAACCTGGGGTTCCCCCCTTGGGAAAAGGTTTTTCGAAACCCCCCGGTTTTCCCGCCCAATTTCCCCCAAAATTTTTTAAAAATTTTCCCCAAAACCCCGGAACCCCCCCCCGGGGGGGAAAAGGGTTTTCCCTTTTTTTTCCCCCTTTTTTCCCCCCCCCCCAAAAAACCCCCCCAAAAAAAAAAAACCCCGGCCCCCCCCCGGGGGGGAAAGGGCCCCCCCCCCCCGGGGGAAACCGGGGGGTTGGGGGTCCCCGCCCCCCAAAATTTTTCGGGCCTTTTTTTTTTAAAATTTTTTCCCCCCCCCCCCCCCCCCCAAAAAGGGGCCCCCCCTTTTTTTTGGGGGTTTTGGGGGGCCCCCCTTTTTTGGGGCCCTTTTTGGGGTTTAAAAAACCCCCTTTTTCCCCCCAAAGGGAAAATTTTTTTTTTTTGGGGGGAAAAAAATTTTTCCCGGCCCCCCCCCCGGGGGGTTTAAAAATTTTTTAATAGGGGGGGGGGGGGGGTTTTTTCCCCCCCGGGCCCCCCCCTTTTCCCCCCCTTTTTCCCCCCCCCGGGGGGTTTAAAAAAAAAAGGGGTTTGGATTTGGGGCCCCGCTTTTTTTCCCCTTTTTTGGGCCCGGAAAAAAAAAAAAAAAAAACCCCCCCCCCCCCCCCCCTTTTTTTCCCCCCCCAGGGGCCCCAGGGGTTTTTTTAAAAAGTGGGGGGGCCCCCCCCTTTCCTTTTTGGGGGGGGGAAAAAGGAAAAAAAAAAAGGGCCTTTTTGGCCCCCCCTTTTTTTTAAATTTTTTTAATTTTTTAAAAAAAATTTTTTTTTTTTTTTTAAAAGGGGGGTTTTTTTTTTTTTGGGGGGGGTTTTTTTTTAAATTAAAATTTTAAAAAAAAAAAATTTTTTTTGGGTTTTTGGGGGGGAAAAAAAAAATTCCTTTTTTGGGGTTTGGGGAAAAAAAGGGAAAAAAAAATTTTTTGGGTTTTTTGGGGAAAAAAAAAAAAAACCTTTTTTTGGGGAAAAAACCCGGCAATACCAAAAAAAAATTTTTTTTTTTGTTAGCTCCGCATCCTTTTCCCCCTTTAAAAACCCCTTTTAAAAAAAACCCCCTTTAAAAAAAACCCTATAAACCCCAAAACCCCCTCCCCTCCCAAAAAAAAAAAGGAAAACTTTTTTCCCCCCCCCCCCCCCTTTTTTAAAATTTAAATTTAAACCCCCCAAAACCCCCCCCCCCCCCAAAAACCCCCCCCTTTTTTTTTTTTAAAAAAACCCCAAATTTTTAAAAAAACCCCCCCCTTTTTAAAATTAAAAAATTTTAAAAAAAACCCCCTTTTTTAAAAAACCCTTTTTTTAAAACCCCTTTTCCCAAAATTCCCCCTTTTTTTTCCCTTTTTTTAAACCCCAAAATTTTTCCCCAAAAAAAAAATTCCCTTTTAAATTCCCCCTTTTTTAAACCCCAAAAAATTAAATTTTCCCCAATGGAAATTTTTTCCCCAAACCAAATTTTTAAATTTAAAAAAAAATTTTTGGGGCCCCCCCCTTTTTTTTTAAAAAAACCCCTTTTTTCCCCCCCTTTTTTTTTTTTAAAAAAAACCCCCCCCCTTTTTTTAAAAAAAAAGGGGGAAAAAACCCCCCCCTTTTTTTAAAAAAAAAACCGGGGGCCCCCTTTTTTTAAAAAACCCCAAAAAAAAGTGGGCCCCTTTTTACCCTTAAAAATTAAACACCCTTTTTTAAAAAAAAAAAATTTTTTAAACCCCAAATTTTTTCCCCAAAAAATTTTAAAAAAAAACCCCCCCCCAACCCCCCTTTTTAAAAACCCCAAAAAAAGAATTAAACCCCCCCTTTTTTAAAATTTTAAAAATTTTCCCCCCCCCTTTTTTAAAAAAAAAACCCCCCTTTTTTTTAAAAAAATTTCCCCCCCCCCCCTTTTTAAAAAAAAAAACCCCCCCCCCCCCCCCAAAAAATTAATTTAAAAACCCTTTTTTTAAAAATTTTTTTTTTTTAAAACCCTCTTTTTTAAAAAATTTTTTTTTCCCCAAATTTTCCCCCAAATTTAATTAAAAAAAACCCCCCCCCTTTTTTTCCCCAAAAAAAAAAAAAAGGGGGAAACCCCCCCAAAAAAACCCAAAAAAGGGAAATTTTTCCCCAAAAACCCCCCCCTTTTAAAAACCCCGCCCCCCCCCCTTTTTTTTTTTTAAAAAAAAAAAGGGGTTTTTTTTTTTATTAAAAAAAAAGGGGGCCCCCCCCCAAATAAAAAAAAAAAGAAAATTTTAAAAAAAAACCCAAAAATGGGAAAAAAAAAATTTTTTTTTTTTTTTTTAATTTTAAAAAATTTTTTTTTAAAAAAGGGTATATAAAAAGGAAAAATTTTTTTTCCCCCAAAAAACACAAACCCCCCTTTCCCCCCCCTTAAAAACCCAAAAAAAAAGGGGGCCCCCCCCCCAAAAAAATTAAAAAAAAAATTTTTTTCCCCCCAAAAAAAAACCCAAAACCCCCCCCCCCTTAAAATTAAAACCCCCAAACCCCCCCCTTTCCCCCCTTTCCCTTTAAAACTTTTTCCCCCCCCTTTTCCCCTTTTCCCCCAAAACCCCAAAAAATTTTTTTTTTAAAAAAAAAAACCAAAATTTTTTCCCCCCAAATTTTTTGGCCCCCTTTTTTTTCCCCCCCAAAAAATTTTTGGGGGGGGGCCCCCCCCCCCCCCCCAAAAAACCCCCAAAATTTGGGGAAAAAAATTTTTTTTTTTTTCCCCCCAAAAACCCAAATTTTAAAAAAAAAAACCCCCCCCCCCAAAAAAAATTTAACCCCAAAAAAAAACCCCCCTTTTTTTTAAAAATTTTAAAAACCCCCCCCCCCCCCCCCCAAAAAAAAAAGGGGGGGAAAACCCCTTTTTTTTTTAAAATTAAATTTTTTTGGGGGGCAAAACCCCCCCAAAAATTTTTCCCCCCGGGGGGGCCCCCCCCCCAAAAAAAAAAAGGGGTTTGGGAAAAAACCCCCCCCTTTCCTTAAAAATTTTTTTTAAACCCAAAAAAAAATTTTTTAAAAACCCCAAAAAAAACCCCCCCCCCCCTTTTTTTCCCCCGGGGCCCCCCCGGAAAAAAAAAAATTTTTTAAAAAATTTTTTTTAAAAAAAAAAAACCCCCCCCCCCAAAAGGGAAACCCTTTCCAAAGAAAAAAAAAAAAGGGTTTTTTCCCCCCCCCCGGTGTTTTAAAAAAAAACCCTTCAATTTTTTTTTTAAAGGCCCCAAAATTTTTAAAAAATTTTTAAAGAAAAAACCCCCCCAAAAAAAACCCCTTTTTTAAAACCCCAAAAAAAAAGGGGGAAAAAAATTTGGGGGGGAAAAAAAAAAAAAGTTAAATTTTTCCCCTTTTTTAATTTTCCTTTTTTTAAAATTTTTTTTCCGTTTTAAAAAGGGGGTTTGGGTTTTGGGGGGTTTTTTTTTTTGGGAAAAAAACCCCGGGGAAAAGGGGAAAAAAAAAAGGAAAAAAAAAAAAAAAAAAAAAAAGGGGGGTTTTTAAAAAAAGGAAAAAAACCCCCCCCCCCAAAAAATTTTTTTCCCCCCAATTTAAAAAAAAAAGGGCCCCCCCAAAAAAAAAAATTTTAAAAAAAAAATTTAAAATTTAAAAAAAGGGGGGGGGAAATTTTTTCCCCTTTTTTTTTTAAAACCTTTAAGGGTTTTTTTTTTTTTTTTTTTTTTTTCCCCTTTTTTTTTTTTTAAAAAAAAAAATTTTAAAATTTAAAAAATTTTTTTTTTTTTTTTTTTTGGGGTTTAAAAAAAAAATTTTTTTAAAAAAGGGGGGGGGGAAAAAAACCCCTTAAATTTTTGGCCCGGGGGTTTTTTTGGGCCCCTTTTTTTTTTTTTCCCCTAATTTGGGGAAAAACCCCCCCCTTTTTTTTTTTTTTTTTTTTTTTTTTAAAAAAAAAAAAACCCCCCCCCCCCCCCCCCCTTTTTCCCCTTTTTTGGTTTTCCCCCAAAAAAAAATTTTTTTAAAATTTTTTTTTTTAAAATTTGGGGGGGGTAAAAAAAGGGGGGGAAAAAAAAAAATAAAAAGGCCCCGGGGTTTTTTTTTTAAAAAAAAACCCCCAAAAAAGGCAAAAACCCCCCCCAAAACCCCCTTCCCCCCTTTTTCCCCTTTTTCCCCCCCCCCCCCCCCCAATTTTTTTCCCCAAAAAAAATTTTTTAAAAAAACCCCCCCCAAAACCCATTAAAACAAGGGCCCCTTTTTAAAAAAATTTTAAAATTTTTTAAAAAAAGGGGCCCCCCCCTTTTTTTCCCCCAAATTGGGGGGCCCCCCCCCCCCTTTTTTAAAAATTTTTTTAAAAAATTTTTTTTTAAAATTTTTTTTTTTAAAAGGTTTTTTAAAAATTTTTAAAAAAAAAAAGGGTTTTTCCCCCCCTTTTTTTTTAAAAACCCCCCCCAAAAAAAAAAAAGTTTTAAAAAAATTTTTAAAAAAGGGGGGGGTTTTTTTTTTAAAAAAACCCCCCCTTTTTTTTAAAAAAACCCTTTTTCCCCCCCTTTTTTTTTTAAACCCTTAAAACAAGGGTTAAAATTTCCCCCCCCCCCCCCCTTTTTTTTTCTTTTAAAAAAAAATTGGAAAACCCCCCCCCCAAAAAAAAAAAAAAAAACCCCTTTTTTTTTTTCAAAAAAAAATTCCGGGTCAATTTTAAATTTTTTTAAAAAATTTTCCCCGGAAATTTTCCCCCGGAAATTTTTTAAAAAAAACCCCCCCCGGGGGGTTTTTTTAAAAACCCCCCTTTTTGGGAAAAGGGGGCCCCGGGGGGGTTTTTTTTTTAAAAAAATTTTTTTTTAAAATTTTTTTTTTGGGGGGGGGGGGAAAAATTTTGGGGGTTTTTTAAAAAACCCCCCCCCCCCCCCCCCAATTTTTTTGGGGTCTCAGCTTCTCTCCTCTTTCATATAACCCTATATATCAGAGATCAGCTTCTCTCTCTCTATCATATAACCCTATATATCACAGAGCTCAGCTTCTCTTCTCTATCATATAACCCTATATATCACAGAGCTCAGCTTCTCTCCTCTATCATATAACCCTATATATCACAGAGCTCAGCTTCTCTCCTCTATCATATAACCCTATATATCACAAGCTCAGCTTCTCTCCTCTATCATATAACCCTATATATCACAGAGCTCAGCTCCTCTATCATATAACCCTATATATCACAGAGCTCAGCTTCTCCCTCTATCATATAACCCTATATATCACAGAGCTCAGCTTCTCTCCTCTTCATATAACACTAAATATAACAGAGATAAGCTTCTCTCACTCTATCATATAACCCATATATCACAGAGCTCAGCTTCTCTCCTCTATCATATAACCCTATATATCAGAGCTCAGCTTCTATCCTCTATCATATAACCCTATATATCACAGAGCTCAGCTTCTCTCCTCTATCATATAACCCTATATATCACAGAGCTCAGCTTCTATCCTCTATCATATAACCCTATATATCACAGAGCTCAGCTTCTCTCCCTCTGGAACATCCTGATCTCAGCATAAACCTCTGGACAAACTCCTTTTAAAGGGAGCTTTTCACGGCAGGTTTGGCAACAACACTGTTATGCTAATTATATATCCTAAAGTAGTGATAGCTCGTTGGAATTCATTACTGTCAGAAATGGGCCTGTTATTCAGGCTTGGACTGGCCTTCAGTGGAACAGCGTTAACCCCCAGTGAGCCCCTGTGCCTGGCAGTCCTTGATTTTCTTTTAAACTCCATACACATCCTTGGAAGAAGCAGAAAAGCAAATAAAGAGAGGCATAAAGCAAGAGGCAGAGTATAAAAGGCACGTACAGCAGCTGTATGGTGGGCGCACCCCCAGAATCACTGCCATTGGGGGGGCCCATAATTAACTCCACAGGCGGGCACCCACAATGAAATTCCAGTGGTGGGCGCTAGGAACTGCAGCCTGACACTGCTTTTATGCCCTATGAAATTCTTGTCATAACAGTACTTTCACACAGAGCGTTTTTGGTGAGTTTTTGAAGTGTTTTTGCGCGTTTTGGGATGCATTTTTTTCTACAAAAAGGTACAGCAGTTAATGCTGTATATTCCTGCACAAAAATGCATAAAAAAACGCACCAAAAACGCATAAAATAATGCTTTGCGTGAAAGCACCCTGAGCGTGGAGGGCTATGGAAAGCTGTTGCCCATACACCTGTGACTCCATCACCAGCACATGACTATACAGTGCTCTTGTACAGTGGATCATGCACATTAGACTCTGAAGCCGGGCTCGGTACACCCTAGAATGGCTGCATATGTTGGAGTTTGTTTAGTGCATAGTGGAGGCTGAGGACTCTTCATGTTAAAGGAGTTGTCTCATCTCAAAGTTTCATAGGATGTATGAATGAAATAATGCTGCTTTGCTCTGTCACTTCCTGGTCAAGCTGTGTGTAATTAGCATATGAGCTCCGTGTATTCAGACTTCTCTGTTTATTAGTCTAGATTACATAAATTACCTTCTCTGAGGTCCGGAGAAGCTTCTGAGCTAATGTAAACACTAGAGTAATTACTGTCTTTTGTCTGAAAGATCAGATAATAACACACAAGCTCTTAAACTGCCCACCCGACCTGTGTGATGACGTCACTCCCTGCTATCAGATAGAACAAACAGCATGGGGGGAGAAGTACACAGGTCAGTCACTTGGGAAACCAGAGAGCCAGGAAGGTGATAAAATCACTTGTAGCTCCTTAACAAAAAAAGATGAACAAAGCAATATATTTGGAAACCATCTTCATTTAGTGTTCACTACATTTAGAAAGCTATTCTTTGTAGTGAGACAACACCTTTAAATACCATCCTGTCAGGCCCTGATCTTGTTATTAGACATTGCAGCATTGTGCCCAGAGCTTTCACAAAAGAAACCAGGTTTTCTTTGAGCTGAAGAATTTGAAAATGCAGCTAATAAAAGTGAAATAATAATCATGGAGCTGCTGCAATGAGCATCACAGCAGAGGATTACAGGAACGTGTTCAAGGGCTGTATCAAACCTTCATTTTATTTCTAGATTCAGTGGATATCAAGTAACGTCAAGGATGAGACGAAATATGTGGAACTAATGATTGTTAACGATCACCTAATGGTAAGATAATTATATCATGTATCACATTCACCATCACTGACTAAATATGTACAGTCCTATTTATCTGTATGATCTCTATCTTTCTATCTGTATATCTATCCCAATTATCTATCTATCTATATAATCTATCTATTATCTATCTAATATCTATCTATCTATCTCATATCTATCTATCTATCTATCTATCTATCTAATATCTATCTATCTATCTCATATATATCTATCTAATATCTATCTCATATCTATAAATCACATATCTATATATCTATCCCATATCTATCTATCTATTTATCAGATAAATAGATATGAGATAGATATTAGATAATCTATCTATCTTTCTATCTGTATATCTATCCCATATCTATCTATCTATCTCATATATATCTATATATCTATCTCATATCTATATATCTATCTATCTCATATATATCTATATATCTATCTCATATATATCTATCTATCTATCTATATATATCCTATCTATCTATATCATATCTATCCATCTACTATCTATCTCATATCTATCTATCTATATATCTATCTATCCCATATCTATCTATTTATCAGATAAATAGATATGAGATATATATTAGATAATCTATCATCTATCTATCTATCTCATATCTATCTATCCCATATATATCTATCTATCTCATATATATCTCTCTATCTCATATCTATCTATCTATCTATCTATTCATTTCTATCTATTCATATCTATCTCATATTTATCTGTATCTATCTCATATCTATCTCATTATCTGTATATCTATATGTCTATCTATATATATTTTTGTCTATGTATCTGTCAAAAAAAAAAAAAAAAAAAAAAAAAAAAATATATATATTTTATATATAATATTATTATATATATATATTATATATATATATATATATATATATATATATATATATATGTTTCTCATATCTCTATGTCTATGTACCTATCTTTCTGCCTGTCTGTCTAGCAATTTAGGGCGGCATGCATGACATTTTGCCGTTTACACGCCAAATTTCATGTGCATAATAATAGTGTAGAATGCGCCTGACTTTGGAAGTGATCTACCTGTTCCAGTAGTAATGCGCCTGGATTTGCTGTACTGAAGCTATAAATATGTACCTTCGTACAGTTCTAGTGCGTCCCGCCTCTCGCACACACCCCAATCTCAGACACATTACAAAGTGCCGCGTGCACCTGATAATGGTGTGCAGGGCTTTTAAACATGTAGATCTATCTATCTATCTCATATCTATGTATATATCTCATATCTATCTATCTCATATCTATCTCTCTATCTATCTATCTATCTATCTATCTACAGTCATATGAAAAAGTTGGGCACCCCTATTAATCTTAATAATTTTTAGTTCTGAATATTTGGGTGTTTGCAACAGCCATTTCAATTTGATATATCTAATAACTGATGGACACAGTAATATTTCCAGATTGAAATGAGGTTTATTGTACTAACAACAAAAATGTGCAATATGCATTAAACCAAAATTTGACGGTGCAAAAGTTATGGGCACCCCAACAGAAAAGTGACATTAATATTTAGCAGATCCTCCTTTTGCAAACATAACAGCCTCTAGTCGCTTCCTGTAGCTTTTAATCAGTTCCTGGATCCTGGATGAAGGTATTTTTTACCATTCCTCTTTACAAAACAATTCAAGTTCAATTAAGTTTGATGGTCGCCGAGCATGGACAGCCCGCTTCACAGTATCCCCCAAAATTTCTTTCCCCTCCCCTTTTTTTTTTGGGGCCCCCATAATCCCCTGTTCCCCAAAAAAAAAAAAAAATTTCGTTATATTTTAATATTGTTTTTTAAAATAATTTTTTGTATACCCCTGCTTGCCCCTATCTCCGTGCCCCATAGCTTTGGGGCCCCAAATGCCATGCTTTTGGCCGGCAAAATTTCCTGTGCCCATATTGTGATGGCCCCTTTAATTCCTCCTTTTTCCCCTAGAATGCCTTTCCTGTGGAAATATAATATGCTTGGCCCCCCAATTCTGCCGTCCCCCTTTGCCCCCCACCAAATATACAGTGGGCCCCCCATAATTGCCTGTGCCTTTTACCCCGTGCATTATTTTTTTTCCCTTTATTATCCTCATCCCCTATCTTCTTTCCCATATATAATTCATCCCCCAATTCACTAAATTTGGGGCCCCATATCTACCTTTTCCCTTATACTGTTTGGGGTTTCAACGCCTTCCCTATATATATCATCCCTATCCCGTTTCCCCTTAAAGGGTTTTGCCCCAAAAATTTGGCCCCATATCCTTCCTTTGCCCTTAAAATTTGGGTCCCCCAAAATAACTAAATTGAAACCCTTCTTTTAAAATACGTTGTGTTCTAGTTTGTTCCAAATCAAGACAAGATTTTGGCCGGGGAAATAATAAATTTGTTTTCCAAATAAAAAAGAAATTTGAGGCGGACAGAAGACCCTTCCGTATCCACAATGTTAAGGGGTTATCACTAATTGGGGAGGCTCTTTCCATAGATTTTTAAATTGGGTTCCCTGATGGGTAATTAGTCTCGAGCCTGTTTTTGGGTGTTCTCCTTTGAAATTATCGGTGAATTAAATATCATGACCTTGTACATTATTCAAATTGGGGTACAGTTGAATCCTGGCAGGATAATTTTACCAAGTTTTTAGTGGGCTTGGTTTAGGATAAAATCCCATCAAATTTTCTCATTGGTAGGTGTTTTGTGAATGTTTTGGGGATTGCTATGAATTGTTGAAAAAAATTTAAATTTTAATTTTTATACAGTCCGGCCCTTCTTCCAGGGAACTTGTGGTGTCAAAAATTTGAACGGGACCGGTTTTCTCTTTAAAAACGGCTTACAATCGCCCCCAAAAAATGTCGTTGTGAACCACCCAGGAAACCAAGCGACCCCGGATGTGGGGCCCTTTTGGAACCGTGGGTGGATTGTCCTTGACTGTTCTCACCTTTCTTCTTCTCTGCCTTTCTGATATTTTTCTTGCCTCCCACTTCTGGGCTTAAAAGAACTGTCCCTGTGCTTCCATTTTCCTTACTATGTTCCTCACAGTGGAAAACAGGTTAAATCTTTGAGACAACTTTTTGTATCCCTTCCCTGAACAACTATGTTGAACAATCTTTGTTTTCAGATCATTTTAGAGTTGTTTTGAGGAGCCATGATGCACTCTTCACAGGAGATTCAAATAAGGGGAAAAACTTGCAATTGGCCACCTTTAAATACCTTTTCTCATCATTGGATACACCTGGCTATGAAGTTCAAAGCTCATGAGGTTACAAAACCAATGTTGTGCTCAGAAAGTCAGTTTAAAAAATAGTTAGGAGTATTCAAATCAATAAAATGAAAGGGTACCAAATTTTTGCACCAGCAAAATTGGGTTTTTAATGCATATTGACATTTTGTGTTAGTACAATAAAACCCCATTTCAATCCGGAAATATTACTGTGTCCATCAGTTATTAGATATATCAAAATTTAAATGGCTGTTGCAAACACCCAAATATTTAGAACTAAAAAATTATTAAGATTTAAAAGGGGTGCCCCAAACCCATTTTCATAATTTACTTTATCTATCTATCTATCTATCTTTGTACAATATCTATCTTAATGTTGAAAAATTTAATTGTGGAATCCAAGGCATTCCCTCCTTTTTCTCTGGAGTGTTTTCAGCTTGTATAATGCAGATTTGGCTGCAGTTTTGGAAGTGGTTTAGCTCCACTTAGTGGGGTACATTCACATTTAGGCTACCAAACTCCGAATCTGGCAGGATTCTGTGCCAAAGACGTGGCATGTCACTTGCTTTTCTTTGGTGTCGTGCTTCTTTTTTTCACATTTTCTTCTGAAAAAATCAGTGAACTTCAGTGCAGATTCCGAAAACAATGGGATGGGCTTTGCCAACAGTTTTCACTGAGTTGTTGACTCCATGTCCATCTGTTTTTACCCTATTATTTCATATTCTTTTGTTGCAGTATAAGAAGCATCGATTATCTGTCGGACAAACCAACAGCTATGCCAAATCTGTCGTGAACGTGGCAGATCTAGTAAGTATGATTATAGACTTACTCAGACACAACGTGTTCTCATAAAGAAAGGGGTTTTGAAAGGGGTTGTTCCACCATAGACATTTGTCATAGATGTCTGATGGCTGGGTCACCCACTGCTCGCTAAAAGATGTCCCTCTAAGTTCCTCGTCCTTTTGTACTGCACTCACACAGCGAGGAAGTCTTGTCCAAGCAGGTGAACATGTACAATGCTGCTGCTTTCAAAGTCTGTGAAGGTGATGGAGATAGCCGAGCGCTGTATGGTTATGGTTAAAGGGCTTGTCTCACTACAAGGATTGCTTTTTATGTTAAAGATCTTGCAAAAATAAGTCACTTTGCAATATATGTCCATTAACAGTGTCCTATCTATTCTGAGATACCCCTCTTGTATGGGCTGCATCAGCTCCTCAGGTCGCTATAGCTACAGACCTGTTTGATCTCTCCTGATAGGCTGCCAGCACTGGTTGCTATAGCTACAGACCTGTTCAATCTCTTATGATAGGCTGCCAGCACTGGTTGCTATAGCTACACACCTGGCTTCTACTGCAGCCTAGTAGAAGACCCTAGACTCAAAGTGAAACTAAGAAAACAGGACTGAGGTAAGAGGAATCAATGTAGTGAGACAACCCCTTTAAGGACAAAGATAGGGATAAAACAAAGTTCACAAGTTGGGTTCACCTGAACAAGGTCCCATTTGAGCAACAATGGCTAAAATGCTTAGAATTCATTGTAATTTATCTTCCAGCCTGCAGATGGTGCTGAAAGCTATGTTCACACGGCGTCTTTTGGGGTGTATTTTGGCATATATTTTGTGTGTAATTTCGCTGAAATACGCCCCAAATAATGAAGAATACAGTTCCCATAGACATCAATGTAAAATCACACGCTGCATATTTTAAGATTGGAATTTATTGTGTGTCTGCAAAAAAGTGACATCGCTTCTTTGCAGCCGCATACGCTGCATACTGGTTTAAAGTATAGGAGACCGGAAACTGCCATTCATGCAGCATATTAACTTAACAATTACGCACTTGCAAGCTCGTAATTTCAAAGAACAAATGCGCAGCGTCTGCGGCACACAATAGTTCACGCCCTGTGAATCTGGCCTTAGGTTCTGTTCACACGGCAAGTATTCAAAGTCAAAATCCAGGTGAATACTGACTTGAAATACTCAACTGCAACCGAAATCACAGTGCGTTTTTTGCTGCATTTATGTTGTGTTTTTTGTGCAGTTATGTACAGTATTAATTGCTCTGCCCTTCAGCTGCGTTTTTGATGCATTTTTCAGATGTGTTTTTCAGATGGGTTTTTTTGTGCAGAAAGGCAAAGCAATTAATACTGTACATAATTGCACAAAAAATGCATCATAAAAAGGAACTGCGTGTGAATGCACCCTTTGGACTTATTAACGTGGCGTTTTTGGATCCAATTTTGGTCCCGTGTTGGATCTGAAAATCGCATCCAAAAACGCATCGGCGATGGTACATTCAGCTGCGTGTTTGGATGCGTTTTGGATGCAGCAGGATCGCACTTTATGGTTTTAAATAGGTTTCCTGCTGCGTCTTTCAGATGATGAATTGACATGTCAATTCTTGGGACGGATCCGAAAGACGCAAGTAAGCACGCATCAGCGATCACTCGTGTGAACACCGATGTGTGTCTCATATTAAAAGCAATGTAAATCACATTGCTATTTGTTAGATACGTGTTTGGATCCATTTGGGGTCCGACAGACGGATCCAAACGCGCATCAAAAAGTGTATGTTCACACGGACCCAACACGCCGTGTGAACATACCCTGTCGGACCCCAAACGCACCCAACATGCCGTGTGTACATACTCTTACGGTATCTATTCAGGAGTCTTGGAAAGCTGATCTAGAAGCTATGATGGTATCACCAGCCATCTCCGATTATCATGGTCCCCTAGAACTAATGTGACTCTAAGGCCTCGTTCACACGGCTTATTTTGCCGCGGATTGGTGCCGTACTGCGCGCCGGATTTGCGCTGCAGTACGGCGCCAATCCGCGGCAGCAATTACGGTAATCCACTGCTCTCATAGAGAACAGTGGAATCCGCCGCTCCTCCCCGTCGGCGAATCCGCGCGGGGGGAGAAAGTGACATGCACATTTTACGGCGCGGACGCGCCGTAAACAATGCATTGTCTATGGGGCCGGGAGCGGCGCCCCCGCCGCGCTCCGCCCCCGCCCCCGTCCCGCCCCTTATTCACGGCGGATTTGTGAGCGCAATCCGGCTCACAAATCCGTCGGGAATAAGCCGTGTGAACACGGCCTAAGAACTTCTATTTATTGGTAATTTATTTTATGTCTTAGTAGATGTTCATACAGCATATTTTAGATGCGTGTTTGGATCCGTGTTTTGGACCCAAACCTGCATCTAACAACGTGCAGTGTGATTTCCATTGCTTTCAATGTAAAACACGCATCAGCGTTCAGATCGGCGATCGCCGATGAGTGTTTTACATGAGTCTTTGTGATGCGTCTTTCTGATCCGTTCAAAGAATTTGGCAGTTCTTGATCATTTTGAAGCAGCAGGCGCACTATTTTAAACTATAGGGTGCGATTCTGCTTCAGCAAAAACGCACCCAAACACTCAGCACACTTTGAGTGCGTGTTGGATCCGAAAAATGTATTCAAAACGCCCTGTGAACATACCCTTACACCTGGTTCACATCTGCCTCAGAGGTTCCTTTCCGAGCCTTCATCATAGGCTATGTTCACATGGCTTATTTTGGGACGGATTTCGTTCCGTATTTCACGCCGTACTGTCATTACGGTAATCCACAGTTCTCATTGAGAACTATGGATTCCGTCTCCTCTCCCCGCTCGCGAAATACGGCGAGCGGGGAGAAAGTGACATCCCGGCGGGATACGCGCTGTGGATAATGGATGTCTATGGGTCCGGCAAGCTTCCACCCCCCTCCCCCCCCCCCGGCCTCCCCTCCCCGCTGCCGAGCACACGTCGTAATTGCGGACGAAATCCGTCCTGCAATTACGGCGTGAATAAGCCGTGTGAACATAGCCATAGAGACGGCACTGAATGCGTTATGTGACGGACACCAATGGTGCTCGTTTGACCCCATTGACTATAGTGGGATCCATCGAGTTTCCGTCATGTTGTCCATCATTTTAATAAAATAATAGTGCTGCCTGATAAATATGCTATGAAGACTCTGAACCGAACCTTGCAGATATGGACCAGGCCTTGCATGTGCACTCATTAGCGTATTGATCTGCAATTTCCTATGGGCTACAGTGGGTTTGCTGGTGCCAGGGTCCCTTTTTTACCTGTGTACGACATATTAATAAACCGTCTCCAGCGTATTTTTTGGCGCACTGTACTATGGATTTGTACCGCCCACCGCTGACAAGCTGCATGTCTCTCTCTCTCTTTCATTTATGCATTAGATATATAAGGAACAGCTGAACACAAGAATAGTGTTAGTCGCTATGGAAACTTGGGCGAACGACAATAAATTCAGCATTTATGAAAATCCTCTAAAGACCTTGAAGGAATTTATGAAATACAGGAGGGATTTTATCAAAGACAAAAGTGACGTCGTCCACCTCTTCTCGTATGTAATTTTTAATCTGAAGAAATTGCTTGCAAGCTGTATTTATTAGCTTTATTTGGAATGATGGCATGCCGGCCGCTCCTTAAAGGGAATGTGTCATCAAAAAATGAGTCATTGTTTAAGTCCCATTTTTATGTTAAACACATTTTTTTAAGGAATTTTTTGGTTGTTTTTTTATTTTATTTTTTATATCACTTTCAATATTTTTTTTAATAATTCTTAAGTCTTGCAGTTTTCACTTTGGCCACTAGGCCTTGTTTGCACTGCTTTAACAGCAGTCAGAGAGATGCTTTACAGCAGCTTCATGCACATAGGAGACTTAAGACTGACTCAGTACTATTGACTTCTATAGGAGAGTTTTCTAGTCATGCTCTGTGACCTGGGAAGAAGTCAGTGAGCAGGGAGGTGAAAGGGTGAACTGTGACATCTCCACTTGTGACTGCTGGATCCTGTGTTATCTCTTCACACTGGTGTCTCCTATCAGTTTGACCCTCTTTTTGCTGATAATGAGCAGAGAAGTGAGAATCTTTCTCTACAGAACAGGAAGTGTCAGACTATTATTAGGCCTAGTGGCCAAAGTGAAAACTGCAGGATTTAAGAATTATTAAAAAATATTGAAAGTGATCTGGAAAATTAAGAAAAATATAACCAAAAATTCTGTAAAAAATGTGTTGAACATAAAAATGTGAGTTAAACAATAAGTCATTTTTGATGGCACATTCCCTTTAAGCTGTTTATCTGCCCTTAGTCCTTCATAGTATTGCGGTGCTGTGTCATGGGTCTGAGGAGTCTCTCTGTCTGAAAAATGCAGATTACCGTAGATTAGGCAGAGTTCTCGAGTTGCAGTTAAAAAACGCAGTAGAAATGCAACAAAAACACAAGCAATTGAAAGACGCATGTGATTTTTTTAATTGACCTCCAATTCACTCGTGTTCCAAATCAGAGTTAAGCTAGGTTCACACGGCTTAACTGCGGGACGTAATTACTTCCCGCAATTGCGCCGTGTGGCCGGGGGCGGGAGCGGGGGAGTGAGCGGGGGGCCGGCACTTCGCCGGCCCATAGACAATCATTGCTAGCGCCGCGTATACGCCGCTAGAAAGTGACATGTCAATTATCTCCCCGCCCGGCGGATTCGCCGAGCAGGGAGAGGAGACGTAATCCACAGTTCTCTATGAGAACTGTGGATTACCGTAATGAATGGGCCGTTTTCAGCCCGTAATTAGCGCACTTAGGCGCGTAATTACGGACCAAAATACGACCCATTTTAAGCCGTGTGAACATGGCCTAAGGGTGCTTTCACACAGTACATTAATTATGCATTTTTCGGATGTGATTTTGTGCAGAAAGGCACAGTAATAAATGCTGTACATTTCTGCACAAAAAAATGCATATAAAAACGCATAATAAAAATGCACTAAAATGCACCAAAAATGCAGCTGCATGTGAAAGTACCCTTAGGCTATGTTCACACGGCTTAAACTGAGACATATTTCGGTCCGTATTTCGTGCCGTACTGGGCGAGATACGTCCCAGTCATTACAGTAATCCACAGTTCTCATAAAGAAAATCACACATCACACAGGAACATTGTTAGGCTATGTTCACACGGGCACATTTCGACGCGCATTTCATGTCATATGAGAACTATGGATTACCGTAATGATTGGGGCGCATTTCCCGCATATTAGAGCACAGTATGCCGCGAAATACGCCGCGAAATGCGCCCCAGTTTAACCCTTGTGAACATAGTCTAAGGCCAGTGCTTGGCTCATGGTCAAATGAGTGATCAGTGTAACATCACTGCTGTGGGATTGGTGGGAAGCAACACCAGACCTTTAGAGGTGCTGGAATGGCGGTGACAAAAGAGGTGAGACCAGTTTAATTTTTTTTGTTTTAATGCAGTCCTTGGAAACGAAGGGTTTTCTGAAAACCTCTGAAAACCCCTCTGAATAGACTTTCACACAGTGCATTGTTTTGGATGCATTTTTAGTGCAGAAATGAACAGCATTCATTCCTGTAAGTTTCTGCCAAAAAACGTATCTGAAAAACGCATCAAAAACACAGATGTGTGTGAAAACACCCTTAGGCCATGTCCCCATGGCACGGCTATTACGGCCGTTTTTTTCAGCCCGGTTTGGCTTTTTTTCAGACCCCCCTGAAAAACTGGCTAAAAAATGAGCACAATTGTGCTCTATGGAAAACCCGTGCTGCAGTCCCCACTGCACGGGTTTTCCGTCGGACGGTCCGGCGGCAAAACATTGTAGAAGCACACTCTTCCGTCCGGTTTCCGGACGGAAGATGTGCTTTTCAATGGGAGGGGGGAGGGCTGTTCTCCGCTCCTCGCGGAGAAAAGCCGCCCCCCCCCCGCGGCCGTGTAAACGCGCCCCTTAGGGTATGTTCACACTGCATTAGGCATCTGATTTTGTATCCGAAAATCGCATCCAAAATCGCTGCGTAAATCGCATCCAAAATGCAGGTGCATGTTTGGATGTGTTTTGTATGTAGTTCTTTGAATGGATCCGAAAGACGCATCAGAAAGACGCAAGTAAACACGCATCAGTGATCACTCAGCTGAACACTGATGCGTGTTTTACATTGAAAGCAGTGTAAATCACACGGCACCTTGTTAGATGCGCGTTTGGGTCCGTTTAGGGTCCGAAACACGGATCCAAATACACATCTAAAAACGTATGCAAACACGGACTCCGCACGTCATGTGAACATACCCTTAGGCTAGGTTCACACGGTGTATTTGCAGGGCGTAATTACGCCCCGCAATTACGCCGTGTGGCCAGGGCGGGAGCGGGGGCTGTTAGGGGGGGCCGGCACCTCGCCGGCCCATAGACATTCATTACCAGCGGCGCGTATACGCCACTAGTAATTCACATGTCAATTATCTCCCCGCCCGGCGGATTCGCCGAGCAGAGAGAGGAGACGTAATCCATAGTTCTCTATGAGAACTGTGGATTACCGTAATGACTTGGACGTATTCCAGCCGTAATTTGCGCACTCCGGCGCGTAATTACGGACTGAAATACGTCCAATTTTAAGCCGTGTGAACATAGCCTTAGGGTGCTATCACACAATGCGTTTTTTTGGTGTGTTTTTGAAGCTTTTTTGTGCAGAAAGTACAGCAATTAATGATGCACATTTCTGCACAAAAAACACATCCAAAAATGCATTTAAAAAAAACGCACATAAAACACAGCTACGTGTGAAAGCACCCTTAACTAAGCTTTTGTTTACCATGATAAAAGCAACAGATTGCTGCTCCATCCTTGTATGTAAATACCCTGGTCAAAGGACGTTGGTGCGTTAGCTCTGCCTTCAGGCACCTGGCACCCAGTGCAAAATTGCTACCAGCGCCACATGCACACCCGCTATGCATATCTAGGAGTCGTTACATCTAATTTTGTCGCTTTATTTTAGTTTTATGTGTTTTTCTGCTTTTTTGATTTTGCTGTTTTTGTTGGTGACATTTGCACTAAATTACTTAAGTTATATAAATGCATCTTTTAGGGGGAGTCAGTTTGAAAGCAGCAGGAGCGGTGCAGCTTACATTGGTGGAGTATGTTCATTGCAAAAAGGAGGCGGAGTAAATGAGGTAGGCATCTGACTGCCCCCATAGAAAAAATACCCCGTCTATGTTACATTCACAATCATCAGGTTTCACTTTTTATTTTGCTGCTACCAGTATTCCACTCACTGTGCTTTCTGCTGTAGCCATGTGAAAGCTATATGGGCCACATGTATGAAAACGGTTTAGGTCTAAAACTCACTTTGTTGGCCTAATTTTTCCAGAGCACTATGTGAAATGAGAGGGGCGCTCTGATTGGTTGCTATGGGCTCTAATTGGTTGATGTGGGCAACAAAGGGAATTTTAGACTTAGACAGTTTTCATACATGTGGCCCTGTGTGTATAGGGAACCGCTCAGGTGCTCTATGCTGCCCTTGTCTAAGAGCAGAATGTGATAGAGAGAAGCTGAGCTCTGTGATATATAGGTTTATAAGGTTTGATGCTGAATTTCTAAGTAAAAAGCAGAGAAAATCTTAAAAGTGAAGTGGAAAGTCCTGCTAACTTGGTCCACATACAGTGATTAATAGTTTACTCTGTACACACACTGGTACAGATAAAGCTGTCATTCACTGTATGCATAATACAGCAGGACGTAAACTTTCTTTTAGGGATTCCTTTCAGTACCTTCTAATCTTGCTCAAAATCATATAACCCTATATATCATATAACCCTATATATCACAGAGCTCAGCTTCTCTCCTCTATCAAATAACCCTATATATCACAGAGCTCAGCCTCTCTCCTCTATCATATAACCCTATATATCACAGAGCTCAGCTTCTCTCCTCTATCATATAACCCTATATATCACAGAGCTCAGCTTCTCTCCTCTATCATATAACCCTATATATCACAGAGCTCAGCTCCTCTCCTCTATCAATAACCCTATATATCACAAAGCTCAGCTTCTCTGCTCTATCATATAACCTATATATCACAGAGCTCAGCTTCTCTCCTTCTATCAATAAACCTATATTATCTAACACAGAGGCTCACTTCTTCCTCTGTATGATTACCTATATATCCAGAGCTCAAGCTTTCATTCCATATATCATATAACCCTATATATCACAGAGCTCAGCCCCTCTCCTCTATCATATAACCCTATATATCACAGAGCTCAGCTCCTCTCCTCTATCATATAACCCTATATATCACAGAGCTCAGCTTCTCTCCTCTATCATATAACCCTATAACTGCCAGTTGAGGACCTGTGAGGCGTCGATTTCTCAAACTAGAGACTCTAATGTACTTGTCTTGTTTCTCAGTTGTGCAGTGGGGCCTCCCTCTTCTCTTTCTACTCTGATTAGAGCCTGTTTGTGCTCTCCTCTGTAGGCAGTAGTACACACCGTTGTAGTAAATCTTCAATTTCTTGGCAATTTCTCGCATGGAAAAGCCTTAATCTCTCAGAACAAGAATAGACTGTCGAGTTTCACATGAAAGTTCTCTTTTTCTGGCCATTTTGCAAGTTTAATTGAACCAACAAATGTAATGCTCCAGATTCTCAACTAGCTCAAAGGAAGGTCAGTTTAATAGCTTCTCTAATCAGCAAAATTGTTTTCAGCTGTGCTAACATACTTGCACAAGGGTTTTCAAAATATGCAAAGCTTTCTTACACAGTTAGCAAACACAATGCACCATTAGAGCACTGGAGTGATAGTTGTTATGTAGATATTGCATTAACAACCAGACGTTTGCAGCTAGAATAGTCATTTACCACATTAACAATGTATAGAGTGGATTTCTGATTCATTTAATGTTAGCTTCATTGAAAAAAACTTTCGAAAAAAGGGAAATTTCTAACGGACCCCAAACTTTTGAACGTGGTAAAAAAGGCATTAAATCCTTTATTATATTATGGTTAAGTTACCAAGGGGGTTGAGCGTGTGGCTATGGTCTAAGCACCAATAACATACTAATACATACTCTCCACATCTCTAACATCCCTCTCTTTCTTGTCGTCTTAGTTCGGGAGGACGGATGTCATGGCTATTACACTGGCACAGTCTCTTGCTCACAATTTAGGCATTTTCTCTGATAAAAGAAAACTGCGGAGAGGTATGTCATCTAAATGTATATTATATTCTGAACTCACAAATGTATCTTTAACCCCTTAAGCCGAACGCCTGAAAAGTAGTTAATGACCAGAACATTTTTTTAGTTTTTGCCTCCTTGCGTTTCAACAGTTGTAACTTTTTTATTTTTCAATGATGCAGTTGTATGAGGCCTTGTTTTATTCGAGACGAGTTTTACTTTATGGGGGAATAGTTTAAGTTCACTTATAAATAATTGCAGCATTTTTTAAAAAAATTTTTAAATTTTTTTTTTTTTTGTAATTTTTTTTTTTACACCATTCACATTTCACACTTAATAACTATAGATTAATTCTACAGGTTATTACGGTCGTGGGGATACCTGATGTGTAGGGTTTTTTTTTGTGTGTAATATATGCACAACTATTTTTTATTAAATATTTATTTTTATTTTATTCTTTTTTTATTCTTTTTTTTTTACACTTTTTTTTTTTTACTTTTTTTTTTTTAATCCCATGAAGGGAGAGCTGTTTTACAATAATTTTTTTTACATTTAGTAATGTATTAGCATATTCACATATGCTAATACATTATAATCTGTGTTAGTCTGACACAGGCAGTGATCAGGACAGCACACAGTCTGTCCTGGTCACTGGCTTATTACACAGACAGCCCTGGGGCTACTCTAGGTCCCCAAGGCTGACTGTGCAGCCGTTCCCCGGGCTCTGTCAGGTCACCGGGTGTTCCCATCACCCGGCAGAGCAGGGAAACCCTTTGATTGCGCTGCGGTGACGATCTGACGCAATCAAAGGGTTAAAGCATGGGGGTGTGGGGGTTCCCCTGCTTTCCGGTGCTCGCAGGGGAACCCCTGGGATCAGGGCTCTGTAGTACAGCCCCGATACTAGCGCTGCTGCGACGCCGGGCGCCGCAAACTCCGATGTCTGCAACAACGCCAAAAGACGTCGCTGCAGACGAATGACCTGCACCAGCCGACCTCAAAAGACAGCGGGCGGTCGTTAAAGAGTTAAACAAGTGCAAGCATCTAGAGCAAGATGAGTAACATAGTAGATAAGGTTGAAAATAACAGGTCCATTGAGTCCAGGCTATAACCCTACAGCAGGGGTGTCAAACTCGTTTTCAGTGGGGGCCACATCAGCCTCACGACGTACCTTAAAGGGCCTTAAAGGGCCGACATAATTTTAGAAATACTTGTAGGTAGATAAGTGGCTATAAAGCCCCCTGTACATGACAGTTATATCTGCCCATGTAGGTAGATAGGTACTTTTGCCCCCTGTATCCAGGTAGTAATATGCCTCCTGCAGCCAGGTAATATGCCCCATATAGAAAGGGAGATGCCTCACATAGCCCACCTGTAGCCAGGGAGATGCACCACATAGTCCCCTGTAGCCAGGTACATGCCCCACATAGTCCTCTGTAGACTGATAGATGCCCCATATAGCCCCCCTGTAGATGCCCCCTAGTCCTCCAGTAGCCAGGCAGATGCCCCCATAGCCCCCCCAGTAGCCAGGCAGATGCCCCCATAGCCCCCCCCAGTATCCATGCTGATGCCTCCATAGTCCTCCAGTAGCCAGGCAGATGCTCCCATAGTCCCCAGTAGCCAGGCAGATGCCCCCATAGTCCTCCAGTAGCCAGGCAGATGCCCCCATAGCCCCCCGTAGCCAGGCAGATGCCCCCATGGCCCCCCCAGTTGCCTGGCTGATGCCGACTTAGTCCCCCATGTAGCCAGGCAGATGCCCCCCATAGCCCCCCCCCCCTGTAGCCAGGCAGATGCCACCCATAGTCCCCCCAGTAGCAGGAGATAGCTCCCATAGCCCCCAGCCAATAGCCATAGCAAGATGCCCCATAGTCCCCAGTAGCCAGGCAGATGCCCCCATAGTCCCCCAGTAGCATGCAGATGCCCCATAGTCCTCCAGTAGCCAGGCAGATGCTCCCATTCTCCCCAGTAGCCAGGCAGATGCCCCCATAGCCCCCCCAGTAGCCAGGCAGATGCCCCATATAGGCCTCCAGTAGCCAGGCAGATGCCCCCATAGCCCCCCCGTAGCCAGGCAGATGCCCCATAGCCCCCAGTAGCCAGGCAGATGCCCCATAGCCCCCCGTACCAGGCAGATGCCCTACTATAAGGCCCCCCATAGGTAGCCAGGCAGATACTCCATAGTCCCCAGTAGCCAGGCAGATGCCCCATAGCCCCCAGTAGCCAGGCAGATGCCCCATAGTCCCCAGTAGCCAGGCAGATGCCCCATACTCCCCCAGTAGCCAGGCAGTTGCCCCATAGTCCCCCCAGTAGACCAGGCAGATGCCCCCATAGCCCCCCCAGTAGCCAGGCAGATGCCCCCATAGCCCCCCCCAGTAGCCAGGCAGATGCTCCCATAGCCCCCCCAGTACCCAGGCAGATGCCCCATAGCCCCCCCCCCAGTAGCCAGGCAGATGCCCCATAGCCCCATCCAGTAGCCAGGCAGATGCCCCATAGTCCCCCAGTAGCCAGGCAGATGCTCCCCATAGCCCCCCCATTAGCCAGGCAGATGCACCCCTAGTCCCCAGTAGCCAGGCAGATGCCCCATGGTCCCCAGTAGCCAGGCAGATGCCCCATGGTCCCCAGTAGCCAGGCAGATGCCCCCCCTAATGATTATAAAATTAAAAAAAAGCTACTTACCTCGTGTCCGTGCAGCGCGGTCCGGTCCGCTTCGGGAGCTGTGTATGGTGTAAGCAGCGTGACGTCACGCCGCTTACGCCCTCACGCAGCTTCCAGAGATCTCCTCGGCGGCAGAGACCCAGCGTCACAGGGGGCGTGAGCAAAGCGGCGCGTCACGCCCCCTGCAACGCCGTATGTACAGCGTTCACCGAGTGCAGGAACATCACGTTCCCTGTACTAGTTGACTGACTCCGCACAGCTGTGGTAAAACAGCCGTGCGGAGTCAGGGAGATCGCGGGCCGGAAAACACAAGGCCGTGGGCCGGATGTGGCCCGTGGGCCTTGTGTTTGACACCTGTGCCCTACAGCATAGATTCAGCAAAAGGCAAAAAACCCTATGATTATAGGAACCAAGTACCCCTCAGCTTTCTATACTCCCATCCTCAGAGGCAGTCTTTGCTTTGGGACATTCTCTACTTGCTAGAAGGGTCTCTTAAAGAGGAATTCCAAGGCTCCTGAAAGTCTCCAGGGAGAATGAAACGATAACCATGCATGCAGCTCGTCCTGCAAAAAACAAGCTCCCATACCACTATGTAGATGGGAAAAGAAAAAGATTATGGCTCTTGGAAGGTGAAGGTGACAAAAAATGGAATGAAAAACTGAAAATAGGCCAATCCTCAAGGGATGAACCATGTAGGAAAAGGTAAATATACCTTCTTACCATAAACATTTTTATGCTGATTTTACTTTATTTAAGAGATACAGCAGGTTATCTATTCTGCTTGTTTACAGTTGGTTTCCTAGGTTATCAACCACCTCTGTGCTCACTCCCTGTTGTGCCTCATCAGCAGGAGAGAGCTTAGTTGTTAAAGCAGACTGGTAGTCAAAAACCTAAAAAAAAAATCTGCAAACAACCGGGATAGATAACCTGCTGTATCTCTAAAATGTAGCAAAATCATCATAGAAATGTATTTGGTATGATGATTTATTTACGTTTGAGTACATTTAAAATCATCAAGATTAGAATACCCCCTTAAGATATGTTAGTTTATGCCAACCCAAGATAGCATCGCCAATGCTCTTTTTATGTGCCCAGTTTCTGGGACAAGGCAACGGTGTCAAACCTTTTGCTTGTTCAGCTTCTGGAAGTGACATAGGACTGTGAAATTGCTAATTTACCTTCATACATATAAAATGTAATAATGTTATGTTTTATTGCTTTCAGGCGAGTGTACGTGTGAAGATAAATGGTTTGGATGCATCATGGAAGACATCGGGTAAGGACTGTCATGGGAGCAGACTTTTTCAATAAAGCATCTGGTCTCCAGTGTTTCCTTAAAGAGAACCCATGAGGTGGACTTGGCCCCCTTGAAAAAAAAAGCGAGCTCTGTGATATTATAACCCCAATATCACAGAGCTCGGCTTCCTTTCCCCTTTCATATAACCCCAAAATCCAGGCTCACTTCCTCCCTATCAATAAACCCTTTAATCCAGACTCAGTCCCCTCCCCTATCATAAACCCTTAAAAATCACAGAGCCAGCTCCTCTCCTCTATCATATAAAACCCCATTTAAAACCAGACTCGCTCCTCTCCTTATCAATAACCCTAATAATCACAGGCCCGCTTCTTCCCTCTATCTATAACCCTAATATCACAGAGCTCACTTCTCTCCCCTACTATAACCCCAATACAAGAGCTCACTTTCTTCTCTATATTAACCTTATTATCACAGAGTCAGAAATTTTCTCCTCTATCATATAAACCCTATAACACAGAGCTCAGCTTTTTTTCCCCCTATCATAAACCCTTTTTAAACACAGAGCTCAGCTCCCCCTAAACAATAACCCCATTATACAGACTCAGCCTCTCCTCTTCATGTAACCCTTTAATCACATGAGGTGGACTATCTGCCCTCTTCTGAAACAAAAGAAGCTAGCTCTGTGACTCATATATAACCCTATATATCACAGAGCTCAGCTTCTCTCCTCTATCATATAACCATATATATCACCTAGCTCTGCTTCTCTCCCTCTATCATATATCCCTATATATCACAGAGCTCAGCTTCTCTCCTCTATCATATAACCTTATATATCACAGAGCTCAGCTTCTCTCCTCTATCATATAACCCTATATATCACAGAGCTCAGCTTCTCTTCCTCTATCATATAACCCTTTATATCACAGAGCTCAGCTCCTCTCTCTATCATATAACCCTATATAATCACAGAGCTCAGCTTCTCTCCTTATCATATAACCCTATATATCACAGAGCTCAGCTTCTCTCCTCTATCATATAACCCTATATATCACAGAGCTCAGCTTCTTCCTCTATCATATAACCCTATATATCACAGAGCTCAGCTTCTCTCCTCTATCATATAACCCTTTATATCACAGAGCTCAGTTCCTCTCCTCTATCATATAACCTATATAATCAAGAGCTCAGCTTCTCCCTCTATCATATAACCCTATATATCATCAGAGCTCAGCTTCTCTCCTCTATCATATAACCCTATATATCACAGAGCTCAGCCTTCTCTCTATCAGATAATCCTATGATCACAGAGCTCAGCTTCTCTCCTCTATCATATAACCCTATATATCACAGAGCTCAGCTTCTCTCCTCTATCATATAACCCTTTATATCACAGACCTCAGCTCCTCTCCTCTATCATATAACCTATATATCACACAGAGCTCAGCTTCTCTCCTCTATCATATAACCCTAGATATCACAGAGCTCAGCTTCTCTCCCTCTATCATATAACCCTATATATCACAGAGCTCAGCTTCTCTCCTCTATCATATAACCCTATATATCACAGAGCTCAGCTCCTCTCCTCTATCATATAACCCTATATATCACAGAGCTCAGTTCCTCTCCTCTATCATATAACCCTATATAATCCAGAGCTCAGCTTCTCTCCCTCTATCATATAACCCTATATATCAGAGCTCAGCTTCTCTCCCTCTATCATATAACCCTATATATCACAGAGCTCAGCTTCTCTCTATCAGATAATCCTATGCATCACAGATGCTCAGCTTCTCTCCTCTATCATATAACCCTATATATCACAGAGCTCAGCTCCTCTCCTCTATCATATAACCCTATATATCACAGAGCTCAGCTCTCTCTCTCCTATCATATAACCTCTAATATATTCACAGAGCTTAGCTTCTCTCCTCTATCATATAACCCTATATATCACAGAGCTCAGCTTCTCTCCTTATATATAACCCTATATATCACAGAGCTCAGCTTCTCTTCTCTATCATATTCCGCTCTGTTCCCTTTAAGCTGGACCCGCTGCTGGGAAAGGCAGTCGTTGCCATTTAAATGAATGTCAGAAAATGTAATGGATTGCTGGGTCCGCCATCTGCTTTCTGCTCTGGCTCGTAGCGGGGGGTCCTGAGAAGGAGAACTCTCTCTAAGAGATCCATATGCTGTAATAGATGGTGTATGGAGAAGTTGTCTAATGATATAACCAATTATTATTCAATTCAAGGTAGAGTGAAGCATGGTAGAAATAACTTCTCACTAGGACTGTATCATTAATTACTGATGCTGTCAGTCTAGCGTTGGCCCTTAGAGTGGAGCTGCCACCTGAAATTGGACTCTAAACTAGGGGTAAACAATAGAGATCATACAGATATCAAAGAGATCATATAGATTTAAAAACAAAGAATACTCGCTCTGACGCACCATGAAATTCTCCAACTGATGGATAACAGGCATAAGAAATACCGTCAATTGTGTTCCAGCTCCTTTTATGTTTGGAGCAACAAACCAGGCAAATACCTGGCGAGAGCTCTTAGAGACAAGAGAGCATCTCTCTTTGTGCCTAGCTTCAAGAGTCCGGGGGGTCGGGTCACCCATCTCACGGAGGAAATACTTCAAGTATTTCATAAATACTACTCCTCGTTATACAATCTCCCTCCGGGTGATTCTTGTCCCACCTCCTTGCAAACTTATCTTTCCAAGACGGCCCTGTCTCTCGCCTCCCTGGAGGAGCCCTTTAGCGAGGATGAGCTTCTACGGGCAATAAGGTCTCTGCCCTCGGGCAGGAGTCCTGGTCCGGACGGTTTCACGGCCTTGTTCTACAAGACCTTGGTGTCCGAACTGTTGCAACCTATTTTACAGCCGTTTAATGCAGTCTCCTCCGACTCCCCATTTGATCCTGCTTTCCTGCGGGCTCATATAGTAGTGGTCCCAAAGGAGGGTAAGGACCCGACGCAGTGCCAGAGTTATCGGCCTATCTCGCTGATTAACACTGATGTGAAGATATACGCCAAGATCTTGGCCAATGGCTTGAATCCGTTGCTCAGAACAATTGTTCATCCGGATCAGGTCGGGTTTGTCCCCTCTAGGGAGGCGAGAGATAATACGCTTAACACTTTCTCTTTGATTCACCATATTCATTCACAAAGGATCCCATGCCTTCTCCTCTCACTCGATGCGGAGAAGGCTTTCGATCGGGTTGCCTGGCCTTTTCTACGTGGGGTTCTGGACTCCCTGGGCTTGGGCGCGGTCATGTGTGAAAGAGTGATGGCCCTTTACTCCTTGCCCCAGGCTCAGATACGAGTCAATGGTTTTTTATCTGCTCCATTAACGATAGGCAATGGCACCAGGCAGGGATGCCCGCTCTCCCCCATCCTCTACATTCTAGTCATGGAGCACCTGATGCAGAATTTGCGGGCTGACCCGCAAATAAGGGGGATCGGAGTGGGGGGATCTTAACTTTAAATCTTCTGCCTATGCGGATGATTTGTTACTATATCTCACGGAACCTGACGTCTCTCTCCCGGCAGCGTTGAGGGTACTGGAGGATTTTGGGTTACATAGCAACCAAAAAATAAACGTGACTAAGAGCTCGGCCCTTGGCTTCTATCTGCCTCCGGATCTCCTCTCTAGGTTGCGATCCTCATTTCCCTTCACCTGGGAGACCTCGTCGTTCAAATACTTGGGGGTTCAGATACCCTCATCTCCAGAAATAAATTTTGACCTTAATTACGTTCCTCTATTATCTAGAATCAAACAGGATCTTCTGAAATGGGAAAAGAGGGACTTCTCCTCGATAGGTCGGATTAACATCCTCAAAATGAATGTTCTACCCCGTCTACCCCTCGGTCCTTTTTTGGGATCCTACGTAGATTTACTTCTAACTTCGTTTGGGCACGAGGTCATCCCAGGGTTGCGGAGTCTACCTTGACCAGGCCAAAGGCAGAGGGAGGCTTATCCTTGCCAGACTTCCTGGCCTATTATCTATCAGCAGTCTCAGTTTGAATTCTAGACACCTTCAACGGTGCAGAACCAAAACTATGGATTCGCCATGAGTCCCACCTGTATGGGGCTCCCATAGCGGCTCTTCCATGGCTCCCGTCCTCAATGCTGCCGAGGAGTCTACTCAGCTCCATACGCCTCATTGCACAGACTTCGGTCTTGGTCTATAGGTTATATGCCTCCAAAATGGGGATAATCCGCAGGGGGGACCTTGCACTCCACTTCTGGGAAATCCAGCTGTCCCTGAGTCCCTTTCCCAGCCCCTCGCTAGACTCTTAGGACCAAGTGTCACCCACTCCATCTTTGACTGTGTTGTCGCACTAGGCTCCTTGAAGGATTATGAGGAATTGGTGGAGGATGTGTCCTCGACTCGATTTGTTAGATTCCACTATTATCAATTGCAAAGCCTTTATGCAAGCTGGAAGCAGCAGCTCAACCTTCATAGAGCCCCCAACTCTGTTGAATTGTGGTGTTTGGGCAGACATTCTGAAAAACGTGCTCTCTCTGGTTTATATAGACTTCTACTTTAACTCTTCTACAACAGAGCAGCTTGTCTTTCAGAGGGGTTGGGAACGTGAACTTAATAGAACCCTCTCAGAGGAGGACTGGCACAGGACGTTCCAGATCACACATAGGGCTTCTGTGTCTTCAGGGGCACATGAACTAAATTATAAAATTCTCACTAGATGGTATCGAGTCCCTGCCCTCTTGAACATCGCTTACCCCACTTGTCCTAGTATATGCTGGAGGTGTAAGTCTGGTAAGGGTACTATGACCCATATTTGGTGTGGTTGTCCGGCCCTACAACCTTTCTGGTGTAAGGTTATTGATCTCACTTTCAGAATAACACTCCAAAATGACCCAGCTATTCTTCTCCTTTTTGACATTCCCCTCCCTGTTCCTATCCTCAGGGCACATCCCCTCACCTTCCTGATTTTGGCTGCTAAAATAGTTATTCCCAGGCTTTGGCTCTCCTCGACCTGCCCGTCCATAACGGATTGGTTCAGGGAGATACAGGCCCTGCAGAGATTGGAGGAATTTAGAACAGACTCTCCGCTGTGTTATAGCAAGTACCTCCACGTGTGGGAGGATTGGATCTCTTTCTGTCAATCAGACAGGGGCGTAGCTACAGGGGGTGCAGTGGTAGCAGTCGCTACCGGGCCCAGCAGCCTGAGGGGGCCCAAACGCCCTTCTGCCACATAAGAAGACACCAGTATTGTAAATGGTGCATGGTAACTGCAGGGCCCCATTTCACTTTCCGCACCAGGGCCCAAGAGCTTGAAGTTACGCCTCTGCAATCAGACCACTACCTTTCTAGCTCCTGATAGCAGATCATTCTGCATGACTAATCGTCTAGATGTTAGTAGTGGAGTGGTGCAGTTCTGTTTTTCTTTCTTAGGGAGCAGTGCCACAACCATGCGGTCCATAGGTTTTTGTGTTCTTGTTTAACGTCTTGTTTATGTTGTCAGTGTCTGCTGTACAGTTTTTGCAAGAGCGATCTATGAGAATGCAACTAAATAACCAGTACCATCTTTACTTACACTCTATCTGTTGAGTCAGCTTGGACCTCCCTCGCTGGGACATTGAATGAGGTCACAAATTTAAACAGGTCGTGCTCCGGAGTGCGAACCATCTCCCCCTTTCCCCCGTCGGAGGGCAGGTCTTACAGATACAGTACCCACTTTAGAGATCGGTTATCCGGGTCTCTTTGCCAAATTAGTATTACGGTTTTACTAGTATTCGCTTGTGCGTAATACTTCTGTTTCTGTATCTTGGCAGAAAAAGAGTTTAGTTCGGTTTCTTTGTATTGCATAATTATTGTTCTCTACAGCATTTGCATTGGTTCTGGTTATGCTTGTATACTGTACTTCTTGCAATTCTTTCAATAAACACATTTGAATACGAAAAAAACAAACAAACAAAGAATACCTTGATTATATAGCTTCAAAATCTATAACCTCAATTCCAAAAAAGTTGGGAATTGAGTAAAAACTGAATGCAATGATGTGGAGGTGCCAACATCTAAAATTTTATTCAGAATAGAACATACACTCACCGGCCACTTTATTAGGTACAACTGTCCAACTGCTCGTTAACGCTTAATTTCTAATCAGCCAATCACATGGCAGCAACTCAGTGCATTTAGGCATGTAGACATGGTCAAGACAATCTCCTGCAGTTCAAACCGAGCATCAGTATGGGGAAGAAAGGTGATTTGAGTGCCTTTGAACGTGGCCTGGTTGTTGGTGCCAGAAGGGTTTGGTCTGAGTTTTTCAGAAACTGCTGATCTCCTGGGATTTTCACGCACAACCATCCATAAGGTTTACAGAGAATGGTCCGAAAAAGAAAAAACATCCAGTGAGCGGCAGTCCTGTGGGCGGAAATGCCTTGTTGATGCCAGAGGTCAAAGGAGAATGGGCAGACTGGTTCGAGCTGATAGAAAGGCAACAGTGACTCAAATAGCCACCGTTATAACCAAGGTAGGCAGAAGAGAACTCTGAACGCACAGTACGGCGAACTTGAGGCAGAGGGGCTACAGCAGCAGACGACCACCCCGGGTGCCACTCCTTTCAGCTAAGAACAGGAAACTGAGGCTCCAATTTGCCCAAGCTCATCACAATTGGACAGTAGAGATTGGAAAAACGTTGCCTGGTCTGATGAGTCTCGATTTTTTGCTGCGACATTCGGTGGGAGGGTCAGAATTTGGCGTCAACAACATGAAAGCATGAATCCATCCTGCCTTGTATCAACGGTTCAGGCTGGTGGTGGTGGTGTCATGGGGGTGGGGAATTTTTTTCTTGGCACTCTATGGGCCCCTTGGTATCAAATGAGCATCGTTGCAACACCTTGTGGAATCTATGACACGAAGAAATGAGGCAGTTCTGAAGGAAAAAGTGGGTCCAACCCGTTACTAGCATGGTCTACCTAATAAAGTGGCCGGTGAGTGTAGATGACAAATCAAAAGTTTAATCTGAGTAAATGTAACATTTTAAAGGAAAAATATGTTGATTCAAAATTTCACAGTGTCTACAAATGCCAAAAAAGTTGGGACAAGTAGCAATAAGTGGCTGGAAAAAAGACATTGAGCATATAACGAGCAGCTGGAAGACCAATCAACACTAATTAGGTGAATTGACAACATGATTGGGTATAAAAAGAGCTCCTTAGAGCGTCAGTGTCTCTCTGAAGCCAAGATGGTAAGAGGATCACCAATCCCACCATTGTTGCACAGAAAGATAGTGCAGCAATACCAGGATGGTGTTACCCAGTGTAAAATAGCAAAGACTTTAAAGTTATCATCATCAACCATACATAACATCATCCAAAGATTCAGAGGATCTGGAACAATCGCTGTGCGTAAGGGTCAAGGCCATAAAACTCTACTGGATGCTCGTGATCTCCGGGCCCCGTCACTGCACCTCAAACAGGAAAGCCACTGTCAAGGAAATAACAGAATGGGCTCAGGAATACTTCCAGAAAGCATTGTCAGTGACCACAACCCACCGGGCCATCCGCCACTGCCAGCTGAAACTCTACAGTGCAAAGAGGATGCCATTTCTAAGCAAGCTCCACAAGCTCAGCCGTTTGCACTGGGCCAGGGGTCATAATAATGGAGTGTGGCAAAATGGAAAACTCTTCTGTGGTCAGATGAGTCACGATTTGTAGTTCTGTATGGAACAGTGGGCGGCCTTGTCCTCCGGACCAGAGAGGACAAGGACAAGCAGAGTTGTTATCAATGCTCCATTCAGAACCCTGCATCACTGATGGTATGGGGTGGCATGAGTGCTTGTGGCATGGGTAGCTTGCATGTCTGGAAAGGCACCATTAATGCAGAGAGCTATGTTCAGGTTCTAGAACAACATCTGCTCCCATCTAGACGTCATCTCTTTCAGGGAAGACCCTGCATTTTTCAACAAGATAATGCCAGACCACATTCTGCAGCAATCACAACATCATGGCAAAGTAGGAGCAGGGTCGGGACAAGGCATTTTGGCGCCCTAGGCAAATAGGGCAAATGGCGCCCCCTCCATCTCTCAATTCACCTCCTAGGAAAACCATTTAGATGCCATCGAGAAGACGATCACAAAGTCTAAATGATTAAAGGGTATAGCCACGGATTATTGCTTTCCCTGGTTGCCTTACCTGCCATGTTTGTACATCTGTTATACCCTGATATAGGCAGGGTATAATGGGTAATGAATTGAATGCCGTATAAAAGAGAAGCGATTTAATGTTCAAGTTCCCTAGGGAGACCATGTTAATGTAAACAAAAAAAAAATAATTGTTCAAAACACCCTCCTTTTGCCTATTTACCAATAAAAAAAGAATAATAAGGTACACCATGTCTGTAAAAGTCCGATCTATTAAAATATAACATTTATCCTATGCGGCTAAAAATTTGCAAGTGTCTCAAATAGATCCCAATAAAATTTACACTTCAGCCACACAAAAAAAAAAAAAAAAAAACGAGCCCTCCCTCAGGTCCATAAATTGAAAAGCAAAAATTATATTGGTGTAAATTTAGAAAAACAGAGAGTTTTTAAGTAAAACATACTTAAAACTCTACAAATTTGGTAACATGGAAATCGTACCGACCTACAGAACATAGGTCACATGTCATTTATACCGAACAGGAAACTCTATAAAAGCAAGACCCCCGCAAAAATGTCACAATTGTGTTTTTTGGATCAGGAACTTACATGTCAATTCTTGGAATGGATCTGAAAGATGGATTTGAAAGATGCAATGAGACGCATCAGTGATCACTCGTGTGAACACCGAAGCTTGTTTCATGTTAAAAGCAATGTAAATCACACTGCACATTATTAGATACGTGTTTGGGACCGTTTTGGGGTCCGACAGATGGATCCAAACACATATCTAAAAGTGTATGTTTACATGGAGTCAACACGCTCTGTGAACATACCCTAACACATTGCTGCTTCTGTAATACCTTGCGGATTTTCTCCACGCAATCTGCAGGGAAAAATCTGCAGTGTATCCTCTTGCCTGATCTTTACCTAATGAAACCAGACAGTTATAAAACCCCATTTATTTTCAGGCCTTCTTAGACATTCTATATCAATATGTAGATGATCTTTGTAGGGGAAGTCCTGATAATATTTTGTAATTAGGTGTAGAGAGAGAGTGACATATATATTATATATTATATATATATATAAATCATACATGCCAACTCTCCCGTTTTTGGGCGGGGGGGTCCCGCTATTTGGGGTCCCCTCCCGCCCCCCCGGGGAGGGGAGGGCCTTTTTCCGCGCGCAGAGTGCGGGGGGGTCCTACTTTCCCGCGGCGCAAGGGGAAAAGCGTGGGCAATTTGCCCGGCGGGAACCCCTAGGAGGGTGGAGGCCCGCAGCGGCGCTCCCCGGGCCCCGGGGTTCATGTGCGGGGAGGAGGCAGGAGGGATCGCTCCCTCCTCCCCCTCCCCCTGTATGTTTCGGCGCGGTGTGTGCGCCGTACATAAGGTGAAAGGCGCAGGGGGAAGTGACGCGCGGCTGCAGGGGGAAAGACGCGCGGCTGCTCTCACTTCCCCCTGCGCCGCTGAAGAGATCGGGCAGGAGTGGCCACGCTGCAGGAGCCTGGTAGGTAAGTGGATTTTTTTATTTGATTTTTATTTCTTTAGGGGGCTCTACCTGGCTAAAAAGAGAGGGCAACTACCTGGAAACAGAGGGGGAACAAACCTGGCAACAGAGGGGACATCTACCTGGCAACAAAGGGGGCACTACCTGGAAACAGAAGGGGCACTACTGGCAACAGAGGGGGCACTACCTGGCAACAGGGGGGGACATCTACCTGGCAATAGAGGGGCACTAACTGGCTAACAGATGGGGGCACTACCTGGCAACAGAGGGGGGCACCAACCTGGCAACAGAGGGGACACTACCTGGCAACAGAGGGGGCACTACCTGGCAACAAAGGGGGCACTACAGGCAACAAAGGGGGCACTACCTGGCTAAAGTGGGGGCACTCCCTGGCTAACAGATGGGGGCACTACCTGGCTAACAGAGGGGCACTATGGCTAACAGAGGGGGCACTACCTGGCTAACAGATGGGGCACTACTGGCTAACAGATGGGGGCACTACCTGGCAAGAGGGGGACTACTGGCAACAGGGGGAATCTACCTGGCAACAGAGGGGACATCAAACTGGCAAACAAGGGGGCACTACCAGATGGGGGCACCTACCTGGCAAACAGATGGGGGCACCTACGGGTAACAATGGGGGCCCCTACCTGGCAAACCAATGGGGGGCACCTACTGGCTAACAAAGGGGGGCATCTACCTGGCTACAAATTTGGCTCTCCCTGGCACAGAGGGGCATTTCTTGGCTACAAGGGGATTTTACCAGCCTGAAAGGGGGCACTACCTGGTCATGGGGGGCTATACCTGGCTATAAGGGAATCTACCCGGCTTTCTTCCAAAGCGTTATGCAGTTAGGTGGAGTGGGTGTGGTTTTTGAAGGGGCGTGGCACCAACAAGATGGGCGGGTCCATGCAAATTTTTGCCGCGGCGCGCGTAGCGCGCCGCCCACTAAGTTCTCCTGCTTTTTCATTTTCGAAAGTTGGCAAATATGAGATAAATATATATATTTATATACACCCTTCAATACATATGGGGCATATGTATGCTCACACACACAGATATGGGTATGTGTGTGTATGATATTTTATGTAATATGTACAAGAGGGGGATGTTTACAATACATTAGCTGAGGGTGACTGGGGGATTGCACACTCTGAACTGATGTCTGAGGTCTACTTAGTATCATCCTCTCACCTAGTGTCTATGGAGGAGATGACTTGGACACAAAGTTCAAGCCTGAACGCTCCATTCCAGCTTTATCCCAAACAGTGCACGGGCAGCTGGGTCGCACTGGAGAGCGGAGCCGCAAAAAAGGCGCATACTCCACTGTGTCGGCTTATCCTCTGCTCCCTCGCTAGTTCTCTTCACTATAAACGGATCTGCTGAGCTCAGGAACTTCTGCTCCTGCACCTCATAGCACACATTTTAGAAGCTGTGAGTAGGGCCGATGAAAAAGAAAACTCCCAGAACAGACCTTTAGAAGATGATGTCCGGCAGTGGAACCCAGGTCGCACTGGCCTCGGCACAGCTCCTGTTTATTTTTTTAGGTGCACTTATATGACGGAAAACTGTCATCATGTTTACCTCCGCTCCATCACGTGTGTCACTGAACTGTCTCGTTCCACTCTCCGGAAAGTCAGTCGGCGCTGCAACTTCAAATTACATTGCTGCACCCTATATTGTCTGGCAGAGATGGCGCCCTAGGCGATCGCCTACCTCTGCCTACTCATCGTCCCGCCCCTGCGTAGGAGAAGGATCCGGGTACTGAAATGGCCACCTGCAGTCCAGATCTTTCACCTATAGAGAAACATTCTTTGGCGCATCATAAATGGAAGGTGCGACAAAGAAGGCCGAGGACGATTGAATAGTTAGAAGCTGGTTTTAGGCATGAATGGGAGAGCTTCTATTTCTAAACTGTGAGTATATTGGTCTCATCTGTTCCCAGACGTCTGTTGACTGTTCGTAGAAGAGTGGGGGTGTGTGCAAACAGTGGTAAAAACGGCATGGTCCTCAACCTTTTTGGGGGATTTCGTTTGAAGCCATGAAAATTTTTTTAAACAAACATATTTTTAACCTAAAATGATTACATTCTCTCAGTTAAACTTTTGATCTGTGCATGTGTGTTCTATCTGAATATAATTTTAGATGTTGGCACCTCCAATCCATTGCATTCAGTTTTTATTTTTTTTCAATTTGTTTAGTGTCCCAACTTTTTCGGAATTGAGGTTGTACATGCAAAGTAGTGTAAGGTAACTGGAGAGTGATGTCTGGAGCCCTTGAGAAGACGACGTCAGGAAGCAGCTGCAAAGCAGTGGCTGGAGAAAAGATGTAGCTAGTAGAAGTAAAAATTCACTACACTTTTGTTTGTAGATCTGTTTCTTTTTGGCAATGACTTACCGTAGTTTCTCCACTAGATGACGACATATCGTTGCAAGATTTCTGTATTGCTATCTGCTTTGATGTATTCAGGTAGCAGCCGAGCTGCTGAGCGGATTGCCAAGTATGGGAAGGGTCTGGCACCGTCGTAGCTACATGAGCTTTTCACGTTTTTCTTTTTGTAAATTAAGGTTAATGGATCTCACAGTGGATTTTAAAATCAGCAGCACTTGCATGTGTTTTGATTTGGAAGAACAGTAAGAATTGCGGGTGCATGTACACGGCAAAGGGACCACAATACCTGTCCGGAAAATGCCAGTTCGGTATTTGGCCTTTGTTTGGCACGCAGGGGGATGGCTTTTGTCTGCGGTTTGTGGATTCAAGCCCTCCCTCGTTTGCACCCACATGTTCATATTCCGCCCCAAAACGTCTGGCAGAAAATCCGTGCAGTGGGGACTGCTGCACGGGTTTTCCATTGAAGTCTATGGGGGAGTTTGTCAGTTTTCAGATGGTGTAAAACTGCAAACCGGCTGAAAAACCAAAAAATAACCTGTGCCGTGGGGACAAGACTGGGTTTACATTGTGTTTTGGGCCTTCGTTTTTCATATATGCTGGTAAGAGCTGTACATGTTGGCCTCAGTCTGTTATCGGTAGCCATAGATTAATATAGAAACCATTTAAGTATATGTCTTGATAAGATGTCAAAATGCTCTTGATATATCCAATGCCTTTCAGCGTTACCATACAGTGGCAGCCAGGGGCGTAGCTATAGGGGGTGCAGAGGCAGCAATCGCTGCCGGGCGATGCAGTCTGACAGGGTCGTTGCTGGGTACTAAAACATCACGGGGTCGGGCCTTTGTGTTTTTCTGGGTAGGGTGGGTGATCACGACATTTTTCACGCCTCATTTTGATAAACTGCCGGATGTTTTTTTTCAGAGAAAAACCTTGTGTTCCTGTCACTAATATTTCTGCACATTCCTCACAGATCCATCCTTCTCCTCAGCAGTCACTGTACAGTATAAATCACAATTGACAAATTTACTTTTTCAGAAATTGCTCACCTTAATTTGGACAATAGACCCCTTAAACAGTCACCAAAAAACATAAACTACACATAGAGCACAATATACCGGACGAGTGATTGTTACCTAAACACTCCTACAAAACCAAGACCCAAACTATTACTACTTAAGGCTCAAATTATCCTGCCAGCCATGACCAAACGGACCCCACATGTGACCTTCAGCTGTACACAGGCTCTGATTTACATATCCACCGCCATCAATGACCAGATAGTGTGAGACACCAGTGTTACAACAGACGCTGAGGACTGTTTAATTACCCCAACAGTGACCAGATAGTGGTAGATACTAGTGTATTAGGCTCTGCAGGACATATAAGTGATTGCACTGCAGTTACATTTTGTGACTCACCGGAGTCGTCTTTTCTGAATCAGCGTCCGTTACCTTACCTTTCTCTTCTCATAGGTTCACACCTTCATGATGATTCTCACGGCCAATACTTGTCCATGAGGAATTTGGACACAAATATCTTAGATTCCTCACATTTCCAGCAACTCCTTAATTATAGGTATAGCAGTCCCCTAGTTGGTATATAGGGTGCTCTGAAAGCAGTATATGGGGCCACAGGCAGGTATATGGGGCCACAGGCAAGTATATAGGGGGCACAGGCATTTATAGGGTGGCACAGGCGGCAGTATTTGGCGGGCACAGGCAGTATATGGGGGCCTCAGGCTGTATATGGGGGGCAAAGGCAGGTATATAGGGGCACAGGAAGGATTATAGGGGCACAGGCAGGCTTTTGGGGGCCACAGGCAGGGATATGGGGGCCAACCGGCGGCGTTTATATGGGGGCCACAGGCAGGTATATAGGGCCACGGCAGGGATATGGGGGCCACAGGCAGGACATTATTGGGGCACAGACAGGTTGGCATCCCGGTATGGGGGCCATACGGGCAGTAAATGGGGGCCACAGGCAGGCTTATAGGGGCACAGGCAGCAATTACTAGGGCCACTGGAAAGGGAATTATGGGGGCCACAGGCAGGCTTTTGGTTGCCACAGGCAGGCATTATAGGGGCACAAGGCAGGAATATGGGGGCCACGGCAGGGTTATGGGGGCCACAGGCAGGCATTATAGGTGGCCACAGGCAGGGTATTATAGGGGCCACACAGGCTGGTAAACGCTATAAAAATAACAAAACATTAATACTCACCTTAAACTCCCCCGGCGTGGGCGCGCTCGTCCTCTTCAGCCCGCGCTCCTCCGGCAGCTCCTCGGGCGCTCGGGCCTATGACGCGCTGTGCGCTCGAGGAGAAGGCAAGCGTCGCGATGACATCTATCCATCGCGACGCTGCCAGGCTGAAGGCTCAAGGGGCCGCGGCCGGGTCCTCATGCCGCTGTTGTGAGGACCCGGCGGGCCGTCCGCAGTGTAGGCCAGAGCCCGGTCGAACACTGTATGCGGGGCAGGGAGCGCTCGTCTCTGCTCCGCTGTAATGCCGCAGCTGCATGTGGTCAGCGGACGCACATGAGCCTAAAGGGCCAGTCGGTGTCAGGCCCAGAGCAGAGGCTGGGAGCCCGGGAGACTCGGGGCACAGGGTGTTTAATTCGGGCCCGGGCCCGATTAAATAAAACAGCCTAGCGACGCCCCTGTCATCTGAGGGGGCCCAAATGTTCCTTCTGCAACAATAGGAGATTATCAGCATTGTATGTGCGCTCATGGCAGCAGGGGGGCCGATTTAACGTTTTGCACTAGGGCCCCGAAGCTTCAAGTTATGCCTCTGGTGGTAGCCATTGTGTTTGTCACCCTTCATTTAATACAGTATGTGTTTCATGAATCAGTTTTTTAGCCCACTACTCCATTGCATGCTTAATTTTTTGCAATATTCTGGTACATACTGGCCAATCAGTAAGGTCTCTGTCTGACTAATAGGCTACTATGGAGTTGTTTAGCAAGTACATCAGGTGCTTCCCCCAGTTAATGGGAAAAAGGCAGTGTGAACCCAGCCTTAGGGTATGGTCACACGGGGTCATTTTGGCACGCATTTTGCCACATATTTGAACTCTAAGGCCGTGTTCACACTGCTTATTCAAGCCGTAATTGCGGGCCGGTTTTTGCCCGCAGTTACGGCTTGAATAAAGGGGCGGGGCGGGGGAGTGCTCGCCGGCGGCCATAGACAATGATCATTTTACGGGCGTCCGCGCCGTAAATAATGTGCATGTCACTTTCTCCCCCTGTGGCGGATTCGCCGTGCGGGGAGGAGCGACGGAATCCACCAGTTATCTATGAGAAATGTGGATTAACGGTAGTTACTGGGACGCATTGGAGCGTACTGAAGAGCAAATCGGCGCGCAGTTCTCGGCTCCAATCGTACCAGAATATGCAGTGCGTGAACGAAGGCCTAATTCGAGCGCGATGTGCTCTGAAATTTCGGTAATCCTAGTTCTCATTGAGAACTATGGATTAAGCCTCATCTCCCAAGGATTACAGTTAAGATTGTATTATCGCGCTGTGGGGCGATAAGTGACATGCTCGCCTTTCGCGCCGTGAGTAATGCATGTCTATGGGGTGCGCTGCAGTACATCATGTGAGCATACCCTTACTCACTCTCACCTATTTGCTCCTCCATTCATCTCTGATATGACTCCTTTGCAATGTGGACTAGTCGGCGGCCATTCAAACTGCTCCCAATATGACTAAGAGGCAGAGCAAAGCCAAGAGACCATGGGAGTCAAAGGGCTGTCTCCTTACACTAGGAATATGATAAAAGCCTTTTACGCAAAATCCAGCTCAAAGCATCTGCAGGCAGACACACACGTATCTATGACATTACACTTAGATTTACAGTTGAAATCTTTCCATACACTATATAAAAAGCCCCATCTGCAAGTTTTTCTCATATTTGATATGAAATCAAAATTATTCCTTCACGTTTTAGGTCAATTAGGAACCCAATTTTATTTACTATTTGACTAATGCCAGAATATATGGAGAGAGATATTTTTAAGGCGATTTTTATTACTTTGTGCAAAGTCAAAAGTTTCCTTACATTTCATTAGTATTTGGTAGCAATTGTCCTTAAACTGTAGGGACTTGGGTCAAAAAGTTTTTGATCATGTCCACAAGCTTCGCATATATGTTGGTAGGATTTTTGGCCCCTCTCCTTCCTGAACCAGATAACTGTGTAACTGAGCCATGTTGGAGGTCGCCTTGCTCACATCTGCCTTTTCAGCTTGTGTCCAGAAAATTTTCAATAGGATTGAAAGATCGGGCTTTGTGATGGTCCATCCAAAACACGGACTGGTCTTTCCTTAAACGGGTTGTCTCGCTACAATGATTAGGTTTTAATTAATATGATCTTTATTTTAAAACAAGCAGCTTTGCACAATATTGTTCCTTACAAATGTCCTACTGATTTTGAGTTTCCATGGTCGTAGGAGTGCATCAGTCCTGAAAATCACTATAGCAGCGGGACCTGTTGTTTTCTCTCTCACTGGTCTGTCAGTGCTGTATGACTCAATCCAGTTTCTGAATACAGGTCTGAGCACAGAGCCCCTCCCGCACAGTATGCTTCTGTATGGAAGGAAGGGGGAGGGCTCTGGCTTCTGTATCTGTGTGGCTGGATTAACCCTGTGTATTCCTGCTCCCTCCTGCTCTCTACACAGATTGAGAGAGTGAAGTAGTGAGGACTGATCTGTGGTCAGTACGATGTTACAGCGGGAAGTGTGTTACTATATTCATGATGTGTCTGTGGAGCTCTGACTATACTAATAGAACAGATCAGGGGGGCATGTGAACGCTTCATATCCCTCCTTGCTCTGCTGTATTAGTGACATATCCCTCCCTGCTCTGCTCTATTAGTGACACATCGTGATTATAGTAACACACTTCACAGCTGCCCTGTGTCTGTTCTGACAGGGTTGTTTGTTATTGCCTTTGAGATGTCATGGAGATTTGTATGCTAAGCAGGGGGTATAGGAACCTTTACATCCCCCCCCTGCTCTTCTATTAGCATACACAGCTTCACGGACCTCTCCACACTCATAGATCAGCCCTGCTGTCTCCTGACTGTGTAGCTGACAGTGCAGTTGATCCAGCAGTGAGCAGCAGATCTAGGCAGGCAACACAGGGTTAATCTGGCAGTATGCAGTAAAACCCCCTCACCCTACCCCTGCTGTATTAGAATGTTACTGCAGTCAGAGGAGGAGAGCTTTCTGTGTGCTGTGGGGAGGGGGGAAGAAGAGGGAGGAGAAAGAGGCAGACAAGAAGCACGCCCCTGAATCAGTGTGTCTGGCAGCATAGGATTTTTGAAGTGGCTCGGAAAGCCTGTTGTGAGACAACTCCTTAAAGCCACTTTGTAACCAGTTTGGATGTTGATTGGGTCATTGTCCACATTTGGATGACCCATTTCCATCCTAAGCTTTAAACTTCCTGGCTGATTGTCTATCAGTTGTTGCTATCATTATTGCAACCAATTTGCTACAGTTTGAATACATGGGCTTTTTTTGATCACTTTTTACTTTACCACTAATTTTTGTATAGGACATGAAATGACCAAAAACAACTGCACTTTTGGCGTTTGGAATTTTTTTTCTTCTACGGTGTTCAGCGTACTGGATAAATGATGGTTTTTATAGATCGGACTTTTTTTGGATGTGACGATACCAAATATGTGTAACTGTTTTTTTATTATTTCAAATTTTTTTTGTAAAATAGTGAAAGGGGGGGGGTTGGGTGAATATGAACTTGTAATTACTTTAAACTTTTTTTTACCTTTTAAAATTTTTTATTTTTTACTTTAAACTTTTGTCCCCTAGGGGGCTTCACCACTAGGAGGTGCAATCATTTATAAAGCCTAGTGCATTGCATATACAATGCATTAGAGTGTACAAAGATGGCGGTTTCCCCACTTCCTGCCTGGGGCCAGAAGTGGGGAAATTGAAAACATGCCACAAGGCTTCCAGCTGCCATGTTCAGTGATTGAGAGCCTGCGATTGCCGCAGCATCTAAAGAGTTAAACAGTGCGGGCGGCGGTTCCCCCTCCCTCGCACGATCTTAACCCAGGATGTTAGGTACAATTAGCCACTAACACCCGGTGGCTGTGTAGCCGGATCGCAGCTAAAAAGCCACTTACTGGCATCAGGACGTATCCATGTGTTTTATATTATGTTATTTAACATTATTTACTGTTTTATGTGCATGGCTTAGGGTATGTTCACATGGTGTCTTGCGTCCGTGTGAACATCCGCTTTCCTGATGCGTCTCTGGGTCCCTGAGAATGGACCCAGAGACGCATCTAACAATTAGTAGTGAGTTATCAATGCGGCAATGAGGAACATGCAGCGGCGTTCACTGAGAGATCGCCGCTGCCTGTTTGGATCGCGCCTGTCGCCTTGTGGTTGCGATCCAAGAATTGCACGTCATTTCTTTGATGGCATCCGCAAGACGGACCCGACAGGCACGATGCAAACACGCAGTGGCGATTCCTCATGTGAACGCCGCTGCGTGTCTGTCATTGCCGGCAGTGATAAACTCACTACTAATTGTTAGATGTGTCTCTGGGTCCGTTCTCAGTCACAGCGGCACCGAAACAGAAACCGGATCTGTGACAGGAACACAGGCACGCCTGCGGTTTGCAGCAGAGACCACAGCGTAAGGACAGGGCCAGGAACACGGCCATGTCCGTGGCCCAGAATGGTGACCGCGGCATGGACCATGACACTCTCATTTTTGAATAAAATATCAATAAAATACATTTAGGTGTGTGTAAAAATGAGGAACAGTTCAAGAAGAATGAGTACTTTTGCTACCCACTCTATATAACTATATAAATGGCCCCTACAAAAAGTATGGTGAAAAGCTATTTCATTCCAAACCCCCTCAAAAGACAAGGGCATACTACCACTGTCTGGAGAAAAAAACAGATTAAATCTCCAGAGGAGAGAAGCCTTCTTTACCAAGAGAACTGTGAATCTGTGGAATAGCTGCCTGAGGAGTTGGTCACAGCAGGAACAGGCGAGGGTTTCAAGGACAAGGCTTAGCATTATACTTAGCTTTTAAAAAATATTAATACTTACATAGCCTTATAAAACATCTAAATCCAGTCTGATGGCAATTCTGGAATCAGTAATTAAATATTCCTTTAGGGTATTTTGGTTCTTGCCTTATGGGTTTCAAAGTCTTCATCAGTAGGGGGAAAAAAAACAAAAACATTCTCTATCCCCCTCCCTTCAGCCACATCTTTCCCCACCCTTGGTTGAACTTGATAGACATATGTCTTTTTTTCAAGCATACTAACTGTGTAACTAGAAGCAAAGAGGTTCCCAGTGGTAAGTGGTCTATATACTACCTATATAGGAGCTGCTGGTAGTATAACTACATAATGCTACTGGGCAGAGTGAGTCAGTGATGCAGGACCTCTAGATCCTCAACGTGGTGGATGCCCTGGGTCACATGACCCTTGTACCCTCCTTAAAATCTGGCATTGACTTCAGTTATTTGGCATTGGGATCCAATATGACACAATTGTAACACAAGTTTTGTTCTCGGGTTGTAACTTATATTTCAACTACTCACATATGAACTTGATAAAAATAAAACATTCCTCATTGAACTTTGTTTTTTATGACAATATCCTACGCTAGTTTTGTATTTATTGAGATAAAACACAAAAATTTGATTTGTGCTTGTGTTTTATCATAGAAACACAATCAATGCTTTGTACAATAGCTAAAAAATTATGAGATTTTCAGGATTTTCCACTGTCTCGTATATCACTTTCACAAATCAGTCCCAAAATATAGTCTCCCATCATGTTTTCGTCATAGTGTCCTTGGTAATGGCTCACTATGCCCTGATGAAAGCACTCACCTTGCTTCTCTGAATAAGCTCCCATGTTCTCCCTGAATTTATAAAGATGGGCATCAATGATATGCACTTTGAGTGACATTCTGCAGCCCATTGCAGCCTAGTTCTTTACCAGAGTCTGTACCCCTTTTCACCTCTGTGATACAGGGCCGGATGACCATAGGGCAAAAACCGGGCATTTGCCGGAGGGCCGCTGGCCCGGATTGGATCGCCCGCCGAGGTGGATAGGTGGTTCCCACAGGCGGGAACCCGAGTCACGGCGCAGGTCTGGTGGACGCACGCACAGGGGGCTGCACATGGTCGCATTAGCGACCGGGGACCCCTGTGGCAGGGGGCCGATAGGGCCACCCTCGGCCAGAGGCTGCACGGGCGGGTCACCAACCCAGCCATGCTAAGGGGGGCCCTACACGGCTGCCGCTGCACCCTCCGCAGTGATCAGCGGCAGCCGAGGCCTGAAAACAGCTGGGATCTGTGATCCCGTCTGTCAGCTCACAGAAGCTGCGGGCAGGGCGCGATGTAATGACGTCATCGCACAAGCGCTCCGCTCCGCGGCCCTGCTGTTCTGCTGCCGGCTGGCTCCAGGAAGAAGATAGAGAGGAAGCAGTGACATCAGGTAAGGATTGTTTTTATTTATTTTTTTTAAAACTACCAGCTCCCGGTCTGCTATATTACTATACCCTGCCCTCCAGTCTGCCTATATACTATACCAGCACCTGTATGACTAACATACTATACCTGCCCCTGCTAGCCTATATACTATACCAGCCCTGTCTTGTATTTACTATTCCAGCCCCTGTCTGCCTATTTACCAGCAATCTTTGCTATATACTATACAAGCCCCTAGTCTGCCTATTGACCAGCCCACTGTCTGCTTATACTATACCTGCCCACTGTTGCCTCCTATATCCTATACCAGCCCCCTTGTCTGCCTATTTAATTATATCAGCCATGTCTGCCTATTATACCAGCCCCTGTCTGCATATTAATAGACCAGCCCCTGTCCTGCCTATATACCAGCCTGTCTAGCTATATACCTTGCCCTGTCTAGCTATATACCCTGCCCTGTTAGCTATATACCTGCCTCCTGTCTAACTATTTACCAGTCCTGCCTGCTATAAGTGGCACTGTCTATTTACTAGCCTGCTGTCTACATACTGGCCCTGCCTTCCTATCATACTGTCCCTATGCTGGCTAATTACTGCCTGGCCCTACCTGGCTAATTACTGGCCCTACATGGACTAATTACTGGCCCTACCTGAATGTTTACCGAATGGCAGCTAGCTAACCTGGCTGGATTACCAGGGGGCAGTCCCAGCCTACATGCTAGTTCTGGTAGGCCCTGTCTACCTACCTTAAGGGTGAGGGGGACTCTACCTATTTACATGACCACTTATCTGACATTTTTAATTTCTAATTTTTAGGTCTAACATACGCTGTTTGGGGAATTGATAGAAAGTGATGGAAGAGAGAGGAGTTCTAAGATGTATTTGTGGTAAATTCTACAGGGGACGTGTATTGGACCACTGAAGAAGACACATTGCATGCTGTACTGGAAGAAGATAAGAAATGGAAGGAACGATCATCAGGGAAGACATCATGGAGGTTTGGGCCAGAAGGAGAGAGATCAATCCATCAGAGATGACGTCTCCTGTGAGGTCCCTTGCTGTCGGGGTAATTTTACTTCTGTGTTGAGTCAGTGCTGTGTTCATGTGATGGGTGACCTGGACTACTGGTGGATGTGATTGGGTGGGGTTTTAGGTTATATTGGTGTTTATGTAGTGTCAGTGTGGGCTTGTCCCTGATTGTAAAGCAAGTGCACACCTGGCTCTGTGATGAGGGTTTCTCTGCACCACTGTTTCTCTCTTGCTGTAGATGTGTGTGTAGGGGGCTTTCACTCGGAGCCGGTATTGAGTTTTTTTTTTGGGTTATTTTTTCCCACCCCCCCCCCCCCCCCCCCCCCCCCCCCCCCCCTAGTGCATTTTTGATGCGTTTAGTTGTGCAGAAATGTTCAGCATTATAATGCTCTGCCTTTCTGCACAAAACCGCAACCAAAAAAACTCATATACGCACCAAAAACTCTCGTGTGAATGCTGCTTTATAGTTGCAGTTTATTTTAGAAAGTGGGAGGTGCGTGAACAAGGGAACTTTTGTAATGCGTGATATTGTCTGTGGGGCTAACCGGGAGGCTTAGTGGCCAGGTATGATTTTTATTCCCAGTCCGGCCCTGCTTGTGATTGCCTAGGAAGCCATGAACTACAGCGACAAACCTGTTCCAAGACGCTTTCTGCTTTCTATTCAGCCTCCTGGGAAATTCACTGCACTCTATGATTTTCTTGATTTGTGGTCCAACAAAAACACCAGCCTTGACCTTCAGACAGCTTAGGGAAATGGAGGTACTTGAAAGCTGTCGAGTCGTTATCGAGAGCCGTGACAAATTGTTTTATGAGCCATAACTTGATGTGTAGTCATAGCATCTGGTCCGGAGGCCCACTTTAAGTGTTCTTCCCCACAGAGAACTAGGTCCGCTGAGGCCAGTCCTGCCTGTGATAGTGCACCCTGAAGTCTTTATAAATTGGCCACGGACATAGCAAAATGCATCTGTTGGATGTAACCTCTTGATACAGGCTCAGACTGGCCCACAGAGGAATAGGGAAAATTCCTGGTGGCCACTGAGCTGGAGTTGTTTTTTAACTGCATATACATCCACAGAAGAAGCAAAAATGCATAGAAAGAGAGGCAAAAAGCAGTACGCACGAGGTATAGGGGCGCATCTACAGTATTTTACAGTAGCTGTAGGGTGGGCCCATAAAATAAATCATGGGGATTGCCCCTGAAGTAAACAGTTCAACTGGTGGGACCCTAGAATCAACTCCACCTGTGGGCCATAGGCACCCCAGTCCGACACTGTCTTGATGCCATTTAAGCTAACTATAGCTGTGTACACAAGTTCAGTTACTCAGCATACAGCAAATGAAATAATTAGTTTTAGATACCTGCATACTGCTATGTACAGTTCAGGAAAGTTCTAGACAACTCTGGACAGTTCTAGTTTCTTGATAGTTCTCACAGTTCCAGAAGCTTCTTAAAGTCTATACTTGGCATTGACCATTTCACGAATATAAATAAATTTAAAAAATAAATGGTCCACCGAATAGGTCCATCAAGCCTATTATTGGAGAAATGGTTACTTGCTCTGTTGAAGATTGGATTGGGTGGAAGGCCGCACAACAGAAAGAAAGGAGAACCAAAAAGGTTTTCCATTTATGGGGCCCAATCATTAGTACCCTATCACCATCAACAAACAAGTATTAACCCGGTGTTTCGGAAACACGACGTGGTTTCTACAGCAGCAATTAGCGGGCACAACACCTGTAGACATATCTAATGCCACTGAGCGGCTAGGGTTCCGGGGGGGCGCCAGTCCTACTCACTGAAGAATTTTCATGGGCGGTTTAAGAGCCCACATGGGTAAGTCCTGCCTGATGGCGATCCCGGCTTCCGAGTTGCCCGGAAAGGACACACTGTTGGACCATATGACCCAAACGTGGTTGGTCAGTAGGGTGGCAGGCCACTTCTAATTACACGTTCTGGAAGTATCCCGACACATATTTATGCCTGTCCGGAGGAAATAGTGACACCTAAGAGGAACACAGTATCTTAGAGGGAAGCGGGGGGACGGGGCGCTACTCCCCTGGGGGGGGGGGGCCTGGACGACGACCACCCTTTGTTTTCTATCACTGAGCAGTTGCCTACCCACTTACACACATTTTCTCCCCGTCCAAGGCATCTCATTTTACTTACCAACTTTTAGTGAGGAAACAGTATCAAATGCTTTTAGAAAATCTAGATATATGACAATCCAGTGAGCCCCTCACCCTATCCAGTCTAGAACTAACTTCCTCATTTGCAAGCTGATGAGATTAGTTTGACAGGTCCCGATCTCTTCAATAAAACCCATGCTGGAACGGCGTTATACATTTATTTTCAGTTGAGATACTTCATGATGTGTAACGTCTGTGGTAGTGGATCCTCTAGACACCACAAGTGATGGTGTATAGCCACGCCAAGGGAGCGAGTCTAAGAGTCAGTCCGGTTTTCACCAGAGCCTCTCACATCCCAAAGCAGGATGGACTTGACTGCGGTGGATTTACTTACCAGGTCGGCTACCTCCTGAGTGACTTGCTTGCGGTTAGCAGAAGAGGTGTTGTGACGGAACAGGAATTGTGAGCCAGGCTCGTAGTCGGGGCACTGGCAAAAACATTGATGGAGTCAGCTACGGGAGGCGGAGGGACCACAGGCCGTGAGAACGGTTAGGGTATGACCGGTTTCAGTAGGGAGACATGGAAGGAGTTTGTGGATGCGCATGGTCGGAGGGGAAGCCGGAGATTGTAGGCACCGGATTGATGGGCCTCTGAGAATTTCAAAGGGACCTAAAAACCGGGGTGGACCAGCTTGTGAGCTCGGGGATTTTAAAAAGAGGACATACCTGCAGGACAGCCATACCTTATCCCCGGGACAAAGGAAGGAGGGGGTAGTCTTTTATTGTCCGCATGGACTTTCATACGGGCCGAGGACTGGAGCAGGGGATTGGCGCTTCTCTTTCCAAACGGAGGATAGGTCGCGGACAGACTATCCACCGCGGGACATCGGAGGTAGGACAGAGTGTTTGGCAGAGGGGGTGGGCGGGGGTGCCCGACTTAGACGATGAAGGGGAGCCAAGCGGAATCAGAGTCCAGAGAATTATAAGAAAACTCTGCCCATGGCAATAGACCAGACCAATCATCTTGTACTTGCGGATACGAAAGTGGCGGAGATAGGTACCAAGACTTGGTTAACTCTCTTCCACTTGCACATTAGTTTGTGGGTTGTATGCGGAAGAGAAGGTCCAGTTCCATTGTAGGGAGAGACATAGGGCCTCGCCAAAATCTTGAGACGAATTGCACAGCCCGATCCGGAACAATGTGGAGGGGGAGTCCATGTAGACGGGAAGATATGGTTTAAAAAAATTGCTGGCAATAGTCGAGGAGCAGAAGGAGACTGGGGCAAGGGAATGATCGTGTGCCATTTTCGAAAAACAGGTCAGTGAACACCCAGATTAACCGTGATTTTCCGTTACAGAGGAGGTTAGATCGGTGATGAATGTCTTGGCAAATGTGGATCACCAAGGGACTGTTAGGAAGGGCAGAGGCTGCAGCAGACCCCGCTGGTATTGGTGCGCAGGGACTTGTTGCGTGCGAAAGTAGTACACGCCCTCCACGAATTCCTTCACGTCTTTGGCCTAGATCCGGGCCTCACCAGTAAAATATGGGAAATCAGAGAGGACCAACTTTTGAACCCTGCGTGGTCGGGCAATTCGGGAACGAATGTCCCCTGTCAGCACCCTTCTTCCGGAAGTGCAGGGCGCACATAGTATTACTCGGGGGTGCAACTCGGTGGTTTGCAGGAGCCACGGTTATCAGACGTTCGGGGTACAACTATGCTGAGGCTTAGCCTCTCTTCTCCACTAATATCAGAGGCACGAGACCAGTGGCAAACAGCTTGACATTCTTCTCTGACGGTTTAAAGTGTATAACAAATGAAACGTGAAAAAAACAGTGACCACCTGGCTTGGGTGGGTTCAGGCCGCTGCGCTGTTTGGAGGTAAAGGAGGTTCTTGTGATTGGTGAGATGTTGACGGGATGCCATGCATCCCTCCAGGAAGGTGGGCGCCATTCCTGGCAAGGCAATGCTTAATGGCCAGTAACTCCGATCACGATGGTGGTGATTCCTTCAGCGGACGAAAAGGTTTTAGAGAAAAATGACCGGAAGGTCCGAAATATGTGCCCTTAGAACCTTCTGGAGTGAGAGAAACCGCTCCAGGCGCCCATGGAAGAGCAGTCGACTTCATGAAGAAAGGGCACTCAGTATCCGGACGATGATAGATCAGGCAAGAAGCGAAGGCGGCTTTTAATTTGGAAGAAGCCTCTTCGGCGGCAGGCGGCCCAAAGTCGGGGGGTTGGTCATGTTTGTCCTGGTTAAGAGCCACACATAGGCGCGACCAACGTTGAGAAATAAGGGATGAACTGCCATTGGTAATGTTCGCAAACCCTAAAAAATGCGTTTGGATTGGCCGAAGAACCCAACACGGTCGGGCGCCATGTAGGACGGCGGGGGAGAGCTTAAGGCGCGTCCATCTGTAGCCTTTTGTCAGAGATAATGTAGCGAGGAAGGATCGGGAGGCTTGTCTGGAGGAGAATGCATTTTTTCAAGCTTGGGTAGAGATGATAGTTGCGCAGACGCACTCAGTACCTGACGTACGTGGGAATGGTGTGGGACTCCGGATCAGGTGTGAAAAATTCAGAATGTCGTCCAGGTAAAACCCACTACGCAGGACATATAGGAGATATCTGGAAAATTATCATTAAACGAACTCCTGGAAACTGCGGGGGCGTATGCACCAGGACCGAAGGGCATCTACCAGTTTTTTCGAAGTGCCCATCCGAAGTGTTAAAGACAGTCTTCCTACTCGATTCACCTCTCTGATCCGAATGAGGTTGGAGGCACCCCGCAAATCCAACTTGGAAAAGGATTTTGGCCCTGGAGTCGGTCAAAAAGTGTATTTAACGGTAAAGGGTACCAGTTTTTTAATGGTGATTTTGTTCAGGTCGCTGTAGTCGATGCCGGGCGCAGTGCCCCGTTCTTTCTTTATCCACGAAGAAAAACCCATCGCCTGCAGGAGAGGTGACTTGGCGAATGGAAGCCTTTACGAGATTTTTCTTGGATGTAGGTTGACATAGCCTGGGTCACGGGTACCGATAGCGGGTTTGAGACCCTACCCCGGGGAGGACTAGTCCCGCTCAGTAGATCTTGAGAACACATCATAGGCTCGGTGTCGGCGGGGAGAGTTCCGCTTTGATTCTCCGGGAAACTTCTGAAGTCCTTGGTACAGTGTCGCAGACCGGGAAGTGCTTTGGAAGATAGCCGTGGAGCAGTGGGGCGGCACTGGGTGAGGTGCCACTAACGCAGCCCAAGACTGGCAGTCGTGACCCCAATGAAGAACTTCGCCTGTATTGCAGTTCAAGCATTGGGGAGTGTGAAGTGCAGCCACGGAAGACCCGAGAATAGCTGAGGAAGAAGGGAGTAGGCGGTAGCACGAAGAAGGCGATCCTCTCTTTTGTAGAGTCACCACTTGCAAGAGACACCGGTTCCCGTCCGGAAAGAGGCATACGACTCCTCGTAGTTCGCCCACTGGGTGGCAATACTTTGTCACAGGTAGCATCAATAAAACTTTCCCGGCCGATCCGGAGTCCAGGAATGCGGCCAATTGGTTCGCAGTTCCGGAATGGGTCGTGATCCGAACCGGCAAGGTGAGACGGGGGAGAGGTTTGCTCACACCTATTGACGCCTCTCCACGAAGCCTAGGTGCGTACGTTTCCGGACGTTGCGACGGAGCAGACAACCCTGAGGAGGTGTTCTGGGCTGCCGCAGTAGAGGCATAGGTTCCCTCACGTCGTCGATTAAGTTCCTGCGGAGTCAGGTGGGCTCTGTCCACTTGCATGGACTCTTCCATGGCTGGTGGAGAAGAATGGCAGTGGAGGCCGAAGAAAAGAAACACCGGCGCAAGACGCGGCAGACGAGTGTTTGGGTTGGTACCACGCTCTTGTTGGAGCTCTTCCCGTCTCTCCGAGAAACGAATATCAATCCGGGTCGCCAGATGGATCAGCTCACTCAATGAGGACGGAGGATCCCGGGTGGAAAGGACATCCTTAATCTGGCTGGAAAGGCCCTTCTTGAACGTGGCGTCAGCATAATGCTGCATCGTTCCATGCCAACTCGGAAGCTAGAGTGCGTAATTGCACGCCGTAGTCTCCTACGGAGAAGTTCCCTTGCTGGAGGTTCAGCAACGCTGTCTCCGCTGAGGATGCACGGGCGGGTTCCTCGAACACATTTCGGAACTCCTGAAGAAAAGTACCCAGGTCAGCCGTGACGGGGTCGTCTCGATCCCAAAGCGGAGTCGCCCAGGCTAGGGCTTTCCCAGAAAGCAGACTGACCATGAAGGCCACACTTAGACCTTTCTGACGGGATACTGTCCGGCCATGAGTTCCACGTGGAGAGAGCATTGGGTGATGAAGCCCCTGCAGGCCTCAGGATCCCCATCAAATTTCGTCGGCATAGACAACCGGAGCTTGAGGTCGGCGGACATTACTGGAGCTGCTGACACGGGAGCTGCCACGGCAGCTGACTGCTGCTGCTGGGTGACGTGAAGCTGCTGCATCATAGACGATAGCTGATTAAGCTGTTGAGCGATCTGCTTGGATTGCTGGGCACACGATGGTGGTGATATCAGAGAACGCTCGGAAGAGGCACCTTGGGATCCATGGCCGAATCGAACTGTAACGGATGTGGTGGTGGATCCTCTGGACCACCACAAGCGATGGTGTAAGCCACGCCAGGGAGCGGAGTCTAAGTAGGTCCGGTTTTCACCAGAGCCCGCAGGCAGCTATGGTTCGTGGTCAAGGGACGGAGGCAGAAGGTATGGTACACAGTAATCAGAACAAGACACTCTGGACCGCTTCCTCTCTAGGCACAGGGCACTATCGATTTGGCAATGTGCTAAGGAAGGGGCAGAGCCTAAATAGGGTTAGCACCTGGTGAGACCAATCACCTGCGTGCTGTCCCTTTAAATTTTCCTGTAGTGCCGCGCGTGAGGTAAGTGGGACACAGAGCCGCCGAGGTGTCCGCAGCCCGAGCGCCGGGCTGCGGCACCGGCCGCAGCAGGAGACGCTGCAGCGTTGCGGGTGTGCCTGCAACCCGACACGGGGGTCGTAGGGACACCCATAACAGATAGCATCTCTAAGAAAACCTTCAAAATTTTACCAACAATAGAGGTTAAGCTTAGCAGCCTATAGTTTCCTGGATCACTTTTTGACCCCTTTTTGAGTATTGGCACCACATTTGCTATGCGCCAATCCTTTGGGACATACCCCGTTATTAGACAGTCCATAAATATTAAAGTGGATGTATCGCTTCCTTACTTCGGCTGAGTCACACTTCTCTTAGCTTCCCAGCTCTGTGAATGCGGGGGCGTTTCTTCCCTCCACAGCTGGATGACATCATCCCCCTTCACTGCTGGCCTGAGACTCCCCCCCCTCCCCTCTGAGTCCACATATCACTATGGGCTCTCCTATCAGTTTTTTTTTAAGAGCTGTATACATACCACAGGCTGCATTCAATCTAATTGAGCACTGATCTCTCACAGCTGGAGATGTATTACAGCTTTCTAAGAACGGACAGATTCTGCGTTGTATGCAGGAGAGTTAGGCAAAAGGGTCAAAACTGTCATGTTTTCTCATTGTACAATCTGCTGCAGTCTGTTTCTGCTAGGTGTGGAGACAGAAAAATGCTACAGCCCCTAACTCAGTCATTCTGAATCGACCCAGGGGCTGTACAGAATGTAAATGAGCTCTCAGCTAGTGAAATGCAAGGAGGAGGGATCAGGAGGGATTAGACCCACAGTGGATATCAGTGTAAATAAAAAAACACAAGATAAGGGACATGTGAGAACAAGGCAGTCTTTGCTAATGACATCCAATTGCAAAGTTGCTTGTTTTCACTGTCCCCTTATTCTGAAGACCATTTAATGAAACGATAACACCCCTTTAAGAATAGGGGCCTATCTATGACATCACTTAACTCGCTTAGGACACGTGGGTGTATACCATCAGGGCCTGGCGATTTGTCTATTTTAAGCTTCCTAAGGCGGAGCTGCACTTCTTCCTGGGTTAGACAAGCAACATTTAAGTTGGAGTTTACCTCATCCCTTTGCTCATCAGCAGAAAGGTCATCCTCCTCGGTAAATACAGTGGAGAAAAAATTGTTTAGGAGGTTTTGCTTTTTTCTCATCGCCCTCTATGTCTCTCCCTCAATACTTTTCAAGGGGCCAACATTTTCTGTTTTAATCTTTTTACTATTTATATAGTTAAAAAATATTTTGGGGTTACTTTTACTTTCTATGGCAATATGTCTTTCTGTCTCCAGCTTTGCTGCCTTTATCATTTTTTTTTTTTACATATTTTATTATTTTCCTTATAGCTTTTTAGTGCCTCTTCACTGCCCTCCTGTTTTAGTAGATGAAACGCTTTCTTTTTGTTTTTTTTATTGCCTCTTTTACATCCCTGTTGATCCACATTGGGTTTTTCCTGTTATGTTGCTCTATGACACGATAGATGTGAAACAAGATTGTAAAATTATGGTAACTTGTTATATTGAAAATGGATCCCTGCCATATGTCATTGGAAAGAGTCTGTACTAACCTAAGACTGGTCATATACATTGAAATGATATGTAATATGGATGACATTGGATTATGACATTACTGTATTGCATGGCGGATTCCATAAAAACTGTTTTAAAAAAAAATAAAAAAATATCATAGTGCTCACCACGAAAGCAAAGTTTATGGGGAATAAAAAACTTTTTCTATTCATTTTAGGCACAAAAAACACAGAAAAACACACTTATCACCCGGTAAAAAAAAATTGTTAGGTAGTGTTATTAGAGCAGTGTTTCTATACAACTACCACCACATTTTAGGGCCAGGACCTATACACCCAACTATGTTCATTCCATAGGTGAAACACTAGTGACAGGTTCTGCCAGCAGATGTATGTTTTGCCCACTTCTGTACTTTCTAAGTCTGCATTGATTGTCCATGTTTACCATTACATTTCCATTATTTAAAGGGCAGACTTTCTAAAACTATTATAATAGTCTCATGAAAAGCCCCACTCATTACACCAGAAAGACCGGGTCCATTGAAGTCTAATGGAGTCCTTAGTTTCTAATTGGTTTTCAAAGCAGTGTTAAACTTTGAGTATCATGAGCCCCCCTCATAAGAGCCACAGCCCACGACTGATCCTAGATAAGCCTCAGGAAAGATGAAAGGCTCCAGAATATCAGATCATCAGCGGGAGCAAATATTAGTATATTGTAGTAAAGTGACCTTTAGATGTGCATGGCGTCACTTTAGAACAAGTCTTAGATGTTGTAAACAGCAATTAGGTTTGTATGCCTTTGAATTGTTCATTAGGTCTTATGGTCCTAATAGGAGACAATTGTGTAATATGACATTGCACGATCATTAGATAAATATCCTGATAAATGAACCCGTACAACAGAAGGTGGGACTGCATAATGTGCACAGCAGGCCAGAGACGTTCAATAAACGTATGCAGTTTTGCATATGTTGCGGCATTGCTGACCATACCTGTTATTTCTATAAGAAGACGGTGAGGTCAGAAGCTGCTGGACACTTCTGAGATTTCTTGTGTTGTGGGTGAAAACGTTTAGAAGACCACAAATCCAGTAATCCAACTCAAGAACTAAAATGCTGGGGTCTGCTTACAATGGATAATGTGTACTCCCTGCAGTGTCGGACTGGGGTGCCCAGGGCCCACAGGTGGAGTTGACTCTAGGGGCCCATGAGTTGAGTTTTTATGGGCCCACCGGTGGAACTTATTTTAGGGGCCCACCCTGCAGCTACTGTAAATGACTGTACCTGCCTCCTCTTGCTTTTTGACTCTCTTTCTCTGCTTTTTTGCCTCTTCTGAGGATGTATATGCAGATAAAAAACAACTTAAGGTCTACCATGCTCAGGGGCCCACCGGGGGTTCCCCTGTGGGCCAGTCCGAGCCTGACTTCCTGCTATAATGACCAATTTCCATACCTCATCAGGCCAAAATATTTTATATAAAAATAAACTACAGGGGTCCCTCAACATAGAATATTAATTGGTTTCGGGACGACCATTGTATGTTAAAACCATAACTATGGAAAACTGGTAATTTGGTTCCAAAGCTACAAAATGTGACCCATTATAATGCACAATACAAATTAAAGAAAATAAAGCCGATACTAATCCAGATAAAACAAGTTCTTCTATCTAACATCAGAAAGAGCTGGTGGAAGCTGGAAATCATTTGATGAGTACAGGAGCTTTTTTAGGTCATGGACTTTATACACAATGTGCCAGAAAAAAATGGAGCCCTTACATGGTACCAAAGGAGTCGCTCATGCTGGTACTTGTAGAGAGCAGTACAGGACATGTAGTACTGCACTGTACTGTAGAGAGACGCTATAGACCACCAATTACTGCATGCACTGCACTAATACATGAAGAGCAGTAGGGGGATTGGGGTACCCATGTACTGTTGGAGGGGGGTACTAGACTCAATCCTGCAATGCCCCTCCTAATACATTTTAAAGGAGTAAGGACATGTAGTCCCGCATGTATGTAAAAAAGGCTACTAGACCCCCAATATGCTTGCACCTCACTAATACAGTAAGGGTGAAAGGACATGTGGGGTCCCAAATGTTGTTTGGGGGGCTATGACTGCCAATCACCTAAGATGATATGAAGTAAATTGTTATGTAATTGGCGGGCTAAGTGTTGGGCTTTGTATCTTGAACACACAAAAACATTCGATGCCCAAAAGGGGCCAATGTAGTTGAAATTTTTTTAACCCCTAAAGCCATGGTCCCTTGGGGCCAGGTTTTTTAATTTAAACATTAATATTCGTCCCCTATTTTTTAAAAAAACCCTATCACTATGTAAGTATATTAATTCCCTAAATCAAGTGTTTTATCTGATAATGAGGACAGGTCCCCCGAAGGATGGTCTTCTTTTGACAAAAAGGTGAAGACGTAAAACATGGGCTTAAAACTCAGAAACCCCCTAATAAGATTAACAAAAAATTTCTAAATTTTATAAAATTTTAAAGTTATCTACTGCGATAAAATTGCAATTGATGTGACAAGAAGCAAAACGTATATCGAGCTTACAAGACATAATTGTAGATGGGGCCCCTTTGGGGAAAACCCCTTTTTTTCCCTTCCTAAAAATAGAGGGAGTATTTGTTTTTTTGTTGTTTTAGGATGGGAAAAACAGTTTTTGGCAGAGCCCCTGCTTCTATGCGACATACGACATAATTTTCAATTTTTAAAAATCTTTTTTTTCGTTACACCTCTTTCATATCAATTTTTTTCATTAGGAGCGGGATCAATAACTCTGCTGTAGCCAGGCCGGGGCAAAAGCACATGCATGGAAATGCATGTTTCCAATCACCTGGTCTTAGGAACTATCAGAACAAATATCACTGAAAAAAATTAGGCTAAAATATTTTTTTAAATTAAAAAATTTAATTTCTAAAACAACCCCAAATAAAAGAGATATTAAAACCCACAAATAAGTGAAAAAACAAAAGGTGACAGTCAGGAGCAAGCAAAGGACAAGAAAAAAAAGGGTAGCTCTTAAGTATTTTTAAACATATCTATGTATTGGGGGAGAATTAAACGAGTTTTTCCGGTCCACGTCCCTTTTGTTCTTCACAGGTTGAACATTCAAATATTTGTGACAGGTTCACAGTCCACTCTACCGTTATCTATGGACTAGATCGGAAAAAAAAATGCCCCCTAAGTAGCCCTAAAAACGCCCTACCTATGTCGGGGGTCGTTTGCGCAATGCTCCCCAACCGTTTTCGGTACTCCAAATCAGCAGGGGAACACGAATCGGCGTAAAAAATGAGTCGAAACCGAGTTTGGTTCAAATCCTTTCTGTTCAAGTAATTTCCACAATCAGGGTTTAAACAAAATATTTAATGATGTGGGGGCGAGAGGAAGAGTATGTCTATTTGGCGCTTTTTGGGGTAGTTTTCATTGGTCCACGTTGCCTCTGAGTAAAAAGTTTGGGATTGCATCAGCCCAAACTCGTTAATTTTTCATAAAACAAAAACTTTGGTCTTTTTCAGAAAGGGAACTTATAAAAGGAGTTACATTGGGGGGCGGTCTCTTAAATGTTCAATTTTGCTGTATCATTTTGACAAAATAGATTCCATTTAGTGAGATGTCTTTTAAAGGGGAAAAAACTTGGGATTTTCACAATTTAATTGTTTGCGTGTTAGTTGACCTTTAACCCCCCAATCCCCCCTAAAAACCAAGTTTTCTCCTCTGTCCCCCCAAATCTGATCTAGGTTGGTCCTGTCTCTGGAAAAATCCACATGGGGGGGGGAGGGGTATTGGGATTTTTCAGAAGGTCGTGGGAAACCCCCCAGTGGGTGAATTTAAACCAACTTCCCCGTACCCCCTAACAGTTGGGGTTTTCCCCCTTTTTGTCCCTTTAAATAGGAGTTGACTTTGGTTTACTTTTGGGGGTTTGGTAGGGGGGATGTCAGAATACCCCTAATCCCACAACATCAGAGGTCCCGTTCGCATAAGGGAAGGCTCCTGAGGGGTTCCCCCCGCAGTATCCTGGCCAATGGGTTTTTTTTTAGGGGGACGAAACAGCACAGCACAAAAGAACCCCTAGTATGAAAACCCGTAGTATTACCCATTTTGCTGTAACAGGTTTCCAGCCCTCAGTCCCTCAGAGCA